>CAUYRT010022079.1:0-228843 GCA_963574885.1 Lepilemur ruficaudatus
AAAAAAAAAAAATAAATAAAAAATAATATTGACAATTTCCTCAATTTAACTAAATTTTCTCCAGGCTTACCAGATATCTCAGCACCAGAAAGCAGAACATTTTCTCAAACGACAAATTGTACTCTACAAAGAAGGGTTGATTGGAAGAGTCAATGATTTCAGATTTTTTGATTGTAACATGAAACTCTGAAGTAAGTTGCAGGCAATGTTATGGAAAACTCTAAAATGATAAGATCAGGTCAAAAAAATTACATTCTTTGGAAAAATTTGGTGATGTCAGAGAGTGATGTGCCTAAGAAACTGATTAAAATATGCAAAACATACCAAGAATAAATCATTCTGCTTATGTTATTTTTTAATATTCTGATTATTAGCATAAAGAAGATGATTTTTTTTTGATTTGATGTAAGAAATACATATTATAGTTTTAGGAGGAATTTTGTTTTTGAAATTATTTTTTGAATAGAATGATTTTGTGGTTTACCCATACAATAAAATCAATTTATTAGTCAATACATAAATATTATAAAATCATATTTTTTATTACTTTTAGATCCCCCTTTCACTCTCAAAAGTGTCCCAATTTGGGTGGTGTATTATATGGTCACCCTTGCTATTATGTTTGCCATTAGCAGAATTCACAAATTTTCTGGTGTCCCGCCTTTTAAGCTGATGGTAGTTTTGTACTTCCCTGCTCTGTTTATAATTAGTTGTGGCCATGTGACTTACTGTGGCCAGTGAAAGGTGATCAGGGGTAATATGTGGTATCTCTAAGAGCCAGCGCAGGGTTTACCCTCTTCCTTCTGCTGTAGCGATCATGGATCGTGGAAGCACATGCCAAACAGAAGCTTCCGTCAGGTTGCCACCTTGATGGGGCTGGGCTGCACTGTTGTGTGGGAGATGAATGATGGAGTGTGATAAACAGACACATACATGGATCTTTGTGCTGTTAAGCCACTGAGATTTTGAGATTACTTACTACTGTAGCAAAATAGCAAAACTTAAACTACTATAATTGATAAAGCTATTAAATAAGTTAATCAATTAATTAATTTAGACCACAACTTGTTCCAAAAGAACCTAGGGCAGTATATAAACAGCAGGATAAAATAAAAAGGTAGGAGATAGGGCAAAGGGAAAATGTGGGTATGAAAATAGAGTTGGACGTAAGGTTAATCCTCAAAATGCATTTCTGTGTATGCACCCTAGTGATGTGCCGGCGCCTCGTCTATCATCTTCTTAGCAACAAAGGCAAATAGGGAAATCTGACCAGTAACAATCCTGGCAAGATAGCAACAGACAAGATGCTTAGGAAAAACCTTAGACAAAAATGGGACACTGTGTCAAGTACTGAGCAACTTTCCTTCCATAAGTAAATCAGAACGTTTCACACGGCTCTTTCTCATGGCAGTTCTCCAGTCAAGCAGAGGACACGATGACAGTGCTCAACTCAGGAAATATTAATGGGAGGTGAAACAGGCTGGACAAATACCTCTGATGACCTGGTCTAATTCAACATGAGCTTTACAGAATCTGTAGCATGAATTCATGTCCTTCAGTTAATCCTTCCAGAAATATGTGTGTGTGGATATGTGTGTGTGTGTGTGTGTGTATGTTTGGGGTCCCTAGAAAGCATGGTGGCTCTCCTGAGTGATAACTGAGTCACTCCCCAGGAAGGCCATGATTGGCCCGTGTGGTCTGGGTCTCAGCTGCGGTTCAAGGTGTCTGGCTGTGTCAGGTGTGGGTAGGGAGAGTTGTCCTGCTTCTTTGGCTCCTTGCTTGGAAGAATGGCAAGCAGGGTTGGTGCGAGGGAGTGATGACAGACACGAAGCACTTCCACACAAGCAGCTTTTATTGCAAAGTGAAAGTAAGTTCCAGAGAGAGGAACAGGTCTGTCCCCATGAGTGGAGATGACCCTGAGTTTAAAGACAGAGTTTAGAAAATATAGTACACTCTCAAGGTCAGTAGAGAGCTGACTGCTCCAATAAGGAACAGCATCATCCCAGGGTTAGGGTCTGTCCTTTATGCTAATCTCTAATAATATGTTAGGCTGGGGGTGGAATATTCATGTCTTTTGGGGGAAGTGGGAAGAGAGTCCCAGAATCACATACCTCCCATTTTCTGTCCTTGTGTGGCTGGCTCCGGAACTGTTACGGCACTAGCGGGTGTGAGTTTTACTATCTTCATGAGGTTACCTTTGGCCATAAGCTCCTAGCTTCTGCACATGCTCCTGGTTGGGGGAGGTTCCTAACCTCAAGCTCTTGCTGTTGTGGTTTCTTTTCTCTGTTTTTATTGGTCCCGACTCTTGGCCCTTGAACACATCCCGCCATCGCCTGCCCTGCCACCTGCATGTCTCTCGCCTGCACTGCCACCTGCATACCCTCCTCTCTGCCTCACAGCTGCTTGGCATTACTGTCTCTGAACAGCTTCATATCCAAGGACCATCTGAAAGGCCCGAGGGGAGAACATGCTGTGGTGAATAAGCCCCGGTGTCAACTGCAGCAGCTGTGCCGGGCAGCCCTGGTGCCCTGTGTGAGCTCCAGGGAAGGAACCTCAGCCAGGCCTGGACGAAGCCTGTGAACTGATGACCCAAAGACTGGAATGTTTGCAAGAGTCTATTTTTGTTTCAGATAAAACCGGAAACAATGAGCCACTTGGGGAGCCAGCCTCCCGGAGATTGCTGGTGGGGGAGTGAGCCGAAGCTCAGTGGGGAAGTATGTGTGGCTCTGAGCTCACTGATATGTTTCCCTGCAGAGTGAAGGCTGAGCCCTGGGGAACAGCACAGGGAAATGCAGTTCAGGGCAAGGCCAGGTCCCCTAAAGAACCATTTATGTGCCTCCATCCATCCATCCATCCATCCGTCTGTCTGTCCGTCCATCTGTGTCTGCCCCTCCCGCCTGGAAGTCTGGTGTCTGGTCCTATTCCTAGCTGGGAGGGTGAGACAGGAGAAGGTATGGGTCCTGTTCTCTGGACCAGAGAAAGTCCACAGGCAGAACACCACCAAGGAAAGCATCTGACCCGTGTCAGCAGCTATCCGGAATTCAGGGTCCTAGGATGTCCTCTGTTGTTAACACACCAGTAAATGAAAAAGAATGTTTTCCCTTTACAATCCTTTTCTTGGTCAATCCAAGAGCGGTTGATGGAGAAATCTGTGAGCCTGGCTCTGGGATCAGGTGTGTGTGGGTGGGAATGAAGGGGAGCACCTTTCCAGGTAAGACTCGCATCCAGTTCTGGGATTACAGTTAGGGCCCTAATGCTGGGGTGGAAACCCAGACACCCTGTAGTTACCAGAGGCCTGCCCATCCTTCGTCACCTCCCCTCCACTGTGACACAGGCCAGGGCATGTAAGGGGCTTGCTGAGAGTCACCCAGCACATCAGACCTGCATTTTCTCCCCTATGCCAGTGAGGGGCAATACTTGCTCCTGCCCCCATGGAAGAGTCCCGAACAGGATGGTGGGGAGAGACCCTTTGCCCTTACCCAGGCTCCCGTTCCTTCTCTCCTTCCTGGCCTCCCAGATTCTTGGGCCTTTACCCACCACCTGTTAAGTAACCCTCACACCTGGAGGTTTCCAGGGCTCCCAGTGAGGGAGGCTGGGCTTTGTTGGGGAAATCGGGCCTCCCCCTGCTATGAATACCAGGTCTGTCTTCACCCCAGAAGGAGCGGACTGGGCTCTGACGTCCCTGGCTGGTGGCCACGTCGCTGTGTGTTTCCTGCTCAGGCTCCCCTCCCCGAGTCTGTCTGAGAGGGGACGTGAGGAGACTCGACTCACAGAGGGACCTGCTGGCACCCTTCGCCGTGTCTGGGGAAGCGTGTCAGTGGTTTGGCAGGGCTGGGAACTGTGGGAGCCCCCCTCCCCATGAATGTGTCACCGCACGGGCTGTTTCTGACTGAAAGGGTATGGTCTGGGAGTCAGATGTGTTTAGTTTGTGGGGTTTGCAGATCTGACATGAGGGAGAAATCAGCCTCTAGCCTCAGAACCAGGGCCAAAGTGAGAAGCGAGAGGACCTGCCCCAGGGTTCAGACGTTGACTTCCAGGTGCTTTTGGCCAGGGGACCTGAGGTGCTTCCTCATTGGTCACCTGTCGAGAGAGGAGCAGCAGAACGACCCACGTGGTCTTCTCAAGGCACTGCTTGTAGTACCAACTTGGTACTGGGTGAGGTTGGTGCGCTGTGGTCTTTAACTGGTCTCAGATGTGCTCAGTCTCCCTATGAAGAAATCGCTCCAGGCCTGCCTTAAAACCCTGCTTCGTACATTCCAGTGTCTGCAGACAAGATATTTTGAGAGATGCAAGACCCTGTCGAGAGAGGAGCTAGGATCACCCACTGAGCTGTGAATCCTCCCAGTTCCTGCAATGATCTTTTCTTCTTTAATTCTACAATGACTGCGCCTCCTCTGCCAGCTTTGAGCTGGATGGCAGGCTATGAAGATGATTCTGCCTTTGTGGGGTGCAGGGTCAAGTAGGTGAGACTGACGTGTTTATGAAATACCGTAACACCTAAGGGGTAAGGGGAAGCTGCCAGGGAGGATGGATACGTTATGAAGCTGTTCAGTGGTTGCCTCCTAGAAAGGGCTTCTCAGAGAAGGTGTTGAGGTGGTTAATTTCATGTGCTGACTGGATGAGGCCACAGTGCCCAGATATTTGGTCAAACATTCTAGATGCTTCTATGAAGGTATTTTTAAAAGATGAGATTAACATTTAAATTAGTAGGCTTGGAGTAAAGAAAATGACCCTCTATGATGTGAGCAGGCCTCATCTAATCAGTTGAAGGCCTTAAGAGCAAAGACTGACCTTGGAGCAAGAAGGAATTCCCTAGAAGATGGCTTTTGGAATCTGCAATTCATTCCTGGGGCTTCAGCTGTGCCATACCCTATAGATTCTGGATTTACCAAGCCCCCACAATTACTTGAGTCAATTCCTTAAAATAAATCTCTCCCTCTCTATGTGGAACACATACCCTCTTGGTTCTTTTTCTTTGGAGAGCCCTGACTAATACTAATACAGGTATCAATGGCTGAGAGTGCCTGGGGGAGTCATTGCTGGGTTATGTGAATTCCTGGGCGGTGCATAAACACAGAACATTCTGGAGTGTCAGGCTCCCATGGACCCATTTTGGGATTTGTGAAAGAATAACAGAGGCATTTTTCTTCCCAGAGATTAGCAGAATGTGATTGTCAGAAATACAAGCTTTTCTCTAGGAAGGTGCCGGCCTCAGTGGAAGAAAGGCTGAAAGGGTTTTGTGCATCTAAAGAAGCTACTGGAAATCCCAGAATGGTGGACAAAGCACTTGTGGGTTCCACTGAAAACAAAGCAAAAACCAAAGTGAAATGAGCAAGTGACAAAGAACACTACTTCAAGATTTTTGGAAAGCCAAGCCCTTACTGGTCCTGAGACCCAAAGTCTCAGCTATCCCAAAGCCTGAGATAGTTATGTCAATTCATTTTTGTTCTTGCTTTTCTGAAGTATATAATGCTATCCTTTTAAGGATGTCATGTTAAAATTGCTTAACATTTTTTTTTCAGATTCCTAGTTTGCTAATTTTTCAGTAGAAAAATCATAACAGAAAATTAAAAGTTTATCTGTCTTTCACTCCATTGAGTCCAGGAAGAAGAGAGATTTCACAGTTACCTCTGGGCATTGTCCTGCTGTGACCATCCTCCATGGTTTCCTAAGAGGCAATGGTGGTCTTGCCTGATCTTATTCTCTTCAAGCTTTCTAAAATTTTATAAACACCTATATTTTTGTATGAAATTATTTTCTGCTTGATATACCTGGGGTGATTTCTGTTTTTCTGTCTGGCTACTGATTGATTCAGCATCTGGCACTGTGATATTTCCAGAAAGCAGAACTTTGAGGATGGGGAGAGATGGGTTGGTTATTTGGGCAGGTTAGGGTTGGAGCTAGTGATGGCTTCCTTTCCAACAGAAAATGGAATACTGCTAATGCATGGCCTACGGTGGCAAAGAGTTTTTTTTTTTAAAGTCACCTGAAGTTGCCTGGAATAAAGTACCTATGGAGGGCAGGATTTGGAAGATTAAATAGCTACTGCTACGAAATGTCATGGTGGACAAGCAGAGTGTGAGATTACAAGGGTGTGGGATGGGCTGGCTGTTTCTGATTGCACTAGAATGCAAGAAATGAATAATGTCAGGGTGCAGGTCATGGTGAAAGTATCAGAGTGCTTCTGTAACTGCCTTAAAATAACTGCCTTCTGATTGCCTTGTAGCTTAATGTGTCATAAAGTTTGCTCATAAAATTGTAGATAATGGCACGATATGATTCATAGCTGTACCAGGCCTCCTGTGGGAGTGAGGACATTGCTTGAGAAAGAGTGCGACACTAAGAATTGGTATGGGGACATTTGGGTAGATTCAGCTGAATCAGAGTAGCTTGACCCTTCACCCCAGATCTCCTTGAGCCTACTTTGCCGTTGGAAACAGCCTTCTCCACTGCTCTCTAGGGAGCTACTTTCTACTTGATTGAGGACCATGTAAGGAGATGCTAAATCTCCTTGAGACCTATTCTCATCACCCCTTATTGCCTTCAGATCTATAACTAAGTCAGATCCTAGTGTGCCCAAGAGGTATGAGAGTGAAGTATGACCCAGCAGGAGAAATCACATGTACAAGAAGAATTACAAGGTAACAGACTAGGGAGGAAGCATTGTAATGTTGGATTGGGCCAAATTTATCAATGTGTATGTACTTACTTAGATATTCTTGATCTAATCTGTTAGCTTGAATGCTTGGAATGACTCCAGTGGTTTGCTTTCTTTTTTACTTAAACCTGGACTCAATGATGGCCTGCATTCAATGAAATGGAGATGTCAGAACTTCCTTGGTATGCTGCAGACAAAGGAATCCAAAGGCTTAAAGAGATAGGAATGTTGGAATGGATTTATCACGTGCAACCCACTCATCCATTGCCTTATAGGAAGGTTCACCGAGACATCACTCTTTTTACACAGTTGTTGAGAAATATTGTACGTGGTGAGGGAAGCACTAGTATTTCTGCAAAACTTTGTGATGATTGTTCTCTGCGGGCAGGAGTTGATTGGGGAGAGATTGCCATTGAAAAGATTTTCTTGATTTCACTGGGAATGATGTGAATCCAAAGTGGCAAATACCAAGGGCAGTATTTAACCTCCAGAAACAAGGTGATTGTGGTTACTGAAATTGACAGTAGGACTAGAGTGTCGTCAGAATCCCACATTTATCACGGTACCTGTGTTGCCTAATTTATCACGGTGTGCCTAGGGGCAAATAATTGGGTAGCCAATGAAAGCTTTACTTGATCTGTGTAATTAGGAAGATTTTTAGATTTGGTGAATAACACTTGCTCTAGGGCATCACTAACGGAGAGTCAGCAACTCTCACTCAGTTTTTATACCTGTCAGAGTTACAGTTTTTCAAATGATAATGATATAACTTGGGGACCATTCTCCCACCTTTGAATATTACACCTAAACTGCAGGTGGAACATATGTAGATAACTCATTTTGGATTTGCAAAGTTGATCCTTTAGAACATCCTAGGACCCCACAGAGCCAGTACTGGGCACAGAGAGGTGCTTATTGGTGCTCAGGACCTAAACTCTGCCACATTCATAGATCCATGAGAAGGGTTGTTACCTCTTGAAGAGTTCATTTTTTTTACCACTATTTTTCAGAGATAGTGTCTTGCTTTGTTGCCCAGGCTGGGGTGCTGTGGCCTGATCACAGCTCACTGTGACCTCAAACTCCTGGACTTAAGTGATCCTCCTGAGTAGCTAGGACTACAGGCACATGCCACCATGCCTGGCCAATTAAAAAAAAATTTTTTTTTTGTAGAAATGGGATCTCTCTATGTGGCCCAGGCTTCTTGAAGAGTTCTCGATGGCCATCACATCCACCTGTGGTTAACTTTTAAAGCTCACAGACCCTTTGAGAATTTGATAAAATCAATGAACACATTTTCAAGAAAAATGAATGCATACTTACACAACATTTGTGCTCAATTTCTGGGGGTTTGTGGACCTTCCAAACTTTCAGGTTAAAAGCTCCTGATATACTGACAACCCAATCATTAACTAAAACAATGGAAAAGTATTACAAATGAATAGGAAAGGAAATACATATGGTCAAAAAATATGAAAAGATTCTCACACTCAAAACAAGAATGATGCAAATTATACTGAGATACTATTTTTTTTACTAGCATTTGGCAATGATTAAATGTTAAATGAAAAACTGCTTTCAAGAATATGGGAAACGGGCACACGTACCTTTCTAGTAGAAGTGCAAATTGACACCTATGGAGGGTATTTAACAATGTTTATCAAAGATAAAAATGCACGTACCCTGTGACTCAGTAATTCTATTTCTATACGTCTACCCTGCTGATACATTTACACATGTATTAAATGGTATTTTTACAAGGTTATTCACTGTAGCATTGATGGTTATAGTCAAAGACCAAAAATAGCCTCAGCATAAATTGATTGGGGATTATTTACGTATTTATTAAAAATAATATCACATCTGTACAATGGAAAACAGATAGCTTTACAAAGAACAAGAAAGCCTTATGTATCTATGTGAAATGTCCATTCAACTATATTGTAAGTGAAAAAGAAGCATGGGACACAACATTGTGTAATAAGAGAAAAACATACACACACACACATATGATCCTGAGCGATACCACCATTTTTACTTACGTGTTTCAGAGAGGGAACATGACTCACCCAAACCTCCCAGCTCATAAGAGGTGGAGCTGAGACTTGAACTTAAGGCCTCTGACTTCAAATCCCTCTTTGTTTTCATTTAACAGCATGGCCCTCGTGAGAGATACTCTGCACTGGTGATCAGGCGTGTGGCATGTAGCCTGATGCAAGCTCCCACCCCTTGTTCTGTGTCTCATAGCATCACATGGAAGAGGAAATAAAGCTCCTTGTGGTCTGCAAGCAGTTCCAGCTATCTTTTGTCTTCCAGGGGGAGCCACAGCCATCCAAGGGCCAGTTCCAGACCCTTGACCTTGTGGCCATAGGCTTGATGGGTCAGTATCTGCCAGGAGGGCTAGGCTGGGACTTCTTTTAGCTTGGGAGACCCATGGGCCTTGGAGGGGAGGGTCTGGTGATCAATACTTCAGGCTCTGATTATTGAGCCCTTGAGCTGAAGCCATGACCCAGGTTCAGCACAGGAGACTGAGGACAAGTTAAAAAGAACGAGAAAGAGAGAGAGAGAGAAAGAAAGATTGAGAGAGAGACTGAGAGAGAGAAGGAGAAAAAGGAAGAGGAGGGGAGGAGGGGAGGAGGGGAGGGAGGGAGATTTTACTATGTATTTGTGGAGTGAGGGGTTCGCTGCTGAGCCTGCTCTTCCTCTGGGTTAGGGCAAACGTTCTCCCTAGTGCAGAATGGGGCATGTAATCATTTCACCGTGTGCACAGGATTTCTAGTTACATAATGACTAAAAGCAGATAAAGATCCAGCCAAGGGAACAGCAAACCATGGACATGATGCTCATAAAAGCCCTCAGCCAATCTCAGGGATTGGCTGCCAACCTGCTCAGGGTGATAGGGGTGGACAGAGCCAGGCGTGAGGAGCCCTCCAAGAGCCTGGAGAGGGAGGCCAGCCCTCGCTGCCAAGAACAGCAGGTTGCAATGCTTAATGTCCACGCTCATGCCAGTGTGCTTAGGAACTGTTGTTATTTTTATGAGAAAAATGCAGAAAGGCTAATCTGTCTATTTATGTCTGTCTGGAAACATGTAATTACCGAAGGGTTGTTCTGGTGCCAGGATCCAGTCGTGGCTCTTCCTCTCCCATGATGTCTTTGGGATGCCGGGCCTCTAATGCCCCAGCCCGGCTCCACCGAGGAGCCTGCCAAGGGTTTTGAGCACCAGCAGGATGGACAGACAGACAGAAGGACGGGTACTTGAGAAAACCATGATAACCGGGGCAAATGCTTTTATCCACTTCAGCTTTTTGGCAAGCGGTAATTTGAGCATATGTTCATAGATCTATGGCTGCTGTGAAACGCAGAGTCTATCATCCACCCATCCATCCATCCACCCGTGTTTTGAGTCAAGCATGTCATGCCTGTCACTTTGCTGGGCTCTAGAGATACAGAAATCAATAAGACATGGTCTTTCCAATTGAAAGACTCAGGGAGTGGGGAGAATGCTAGAACGACCAGCCATCAAGCACAACACAGAGGCCAGGTGCTGTGTGTAGTAGCCTCTCCACAGGTACCGTGGGTCAAGGAAGGGGCTAGGAGGTCAGAAAAATCTTCAGAGACCAGGTGACTTTTCAGTTTTTCTAGAATTATATTCTGAAAGCTAAGGGCATCTTTGCCATATAGGCCCAGAAAACTGCAACGTCTCTGGGACTCCAGAGGATGTCCCGCGGTAGCCTGTACCTTCTCTGAGTAGATCTTGAACTGTAACGGAAGTCCATGCTCTGCAAGGGTTGGGTTGGGTTGTAAGGCGAGGGGATTCTCTACCTTGTGTTGGGTGCTTTTGGGGACCTGATCCCAAGCTACTATGTCCATTTGTCCCCTGTCACTCCCCTGTAGTCTTGAGCCCTGTTGTGCTGTTCCCCGAGCATTCTCTGCAGGTTCCTGGCATCCTGCCTTTGACCCTTTTGGGTTCTGCTTGAGACCTAGGGTGTTGCCCTCCTGGGGGCTGTGTGAACAGGGGCATTAGGCAGCACTGTGTATTGAGGTGCTGTGGGCGGCAAGGCTGGGGGCTTCGGAGCAGGTGCAGGCTGATGGAGGGAAGCCGGCCTAGGGCTTGTTGCTTGGAGCAAGACAGTGGCAGGTATGTCACTCACCTCCTGTGCCCTAGTCCTGAGGTCCCACCCAGTTGAGGGAATCGTCAGCTGCAGGAGGGTGGGCCTGATAAGTTAGAGTAACTCTCTGCCTGCCACATTCTGGGGATTTCTAAATTTGTAGTTCTGACACTGCGCGAGGTTTCTGGGGCATTGCTTTTTCACAGTGTTACTCCCTGAACTGTTGGTAAGTACTAATGGTTCTGAGGGGCCTTTTAATGGATCGAGCTAATTCTTTGGTAGCATGGGACCGTGCTGCAGGAGGGGGCAGGCGCTGGCACAGATCTGGACACACAGAGGACATCAGTAAACAAACACTAACGGGAGGCACATGGTGCCCCCAAGGAAGTGCAATGTGAGGTTTCTAGGATTGTTGTTGTGGGGAGAAAAAAATGACTTAAACTGTTCACCACTTTTCCCACCTATGTGACACCTGGATGAATTTCCTCAGTCCCTGAGCCCATAGGTCAGCCAGACACTAGATGTGGCATTTCCAGGGGGCTGAACACAGTGGGCAATGGCCAGACCCTTCTAGCTTCTTCATTTCTTATCATGCTCTCTGAGCTGGCCCTGGCACTGCTCCAAGGCCCATCTGCTTCCCAGACGCCACAGCCACGTCCCCGCAGAGCTGGAGAGAGCCTTAGGGGCAGCAGTCCAGCCTTCACTGCACAGGTGGGGGGCAGAGGCCCTGGTGGGCAAGGCACACCCCCGGGGTCCACTCCACCTGCTTAATAGAAAACTCACTCCGATACCTCCTGCCCCAGGCTCCATCCTGCACCCCCTCAGTGCCAATGCAGCACCAAGGATGCCCATGACACCTCAGTCACTGCATCTGCAAGGGTGACATCATGAGCCCTCTGCAGCTGCAGACAACATGGCCCCTGACTGGCCCGGGCATTAGGCTGTGGTTAGCTGGACGGAGCCAGGCCTAGGGCTGACTGCTGCAGCACAGCTGGCCCCAGCTGGAGAGCCGGCAGCCCTCCTTAGCCAGCGGCTGTCCCCTTCCGCAGCACGGTCCCATGCTACCAAGGAATTAGCTCCACCCATTGAAAGGCCCCTCAGAACCATTAGTACTTACCAATAGCTCAGGGAGTAACACTGTGAAAAAGCAATGCCCCAGAAACTTCGGGCAGTGTCAGAACTACAGATTTAGAAATCCCCAGAATGTGGCAGGCAGAGAGTTACCTGACCTTGTCAGGCCCACCCTCCTGCAGCCCATGATTCCCTCAGCTGGGTGGGACCTCAGGACTAGGGCACAGGAGGTGAGTGACATGCCTGTCACTGTCGTCCTCCAAGCAACAAGCCCTAGGCCGGCTTCCCGCCTCTCAGCCTGCAGGGCCCAGGGTCTACACTTACATTTATATGTTTCCATCTTCACAGTGGCCCTTGGGGTAGGTGCTAATTTTGTTTCCAATTTACAGAAGAAAGTGAGGTTCAGGGTTACACAGCAGGGCCTCAGCCCTGCCTTTCTGACGCTGACTCCCCAGCCGGCCTGTCAGAGGAAGGTCTGTGCTGGCTGCTGTCAGCATCCTGCGGCTTCTGAGCCCAGCTCCTGCCCTGGAGCAGGAAGGTCGCAGCTTCCGTGAGGACCAGCTTTGGGGGCCCCGGTCCAGGGGAGGGTGGTTGTCTGTGCTCCCTGACATTGGAGGACTCAGAGAGCCTGGGCCTGGTGTGGGTCTGCAGCCTGGACCTTTGGGAGCTGAGAGCGTTTTATTTGCTCAGCGCAGCTCACCTGGGGAGTTGGCATTAGGACCAAGGGTCCCCTCTGCCTGTCAGACTTGAGGCGGGACCTCAACATCAAGCCTTGGATTCTCTGTACACGTGCGTATTCAGAAGCCCGGCATTTGCTGCACCTCTCCAAGGAACACTTCATAGTAATAATAATAATTATGAATATTGTATTATTGTTATTTTAGTGAATCCAGAGTTTTGGACCCAGGCTGTACGGAGGCTATTCTCGTGTACATCTTGAATATTAGAGGCTTTTCCAGGCTCTGAGCACTCGCTCCTGTTTGGGGTCAGGTGTGTGTAGAGGACAAGGAGAGGCAGCCCAACAAGGCAGCAGGCAGGTGGCCTTCAGTCAGATTTTGATACTTCAATCTGCCCTTCGTTATCTCGCTGTTGATGCTACCTCAGCTTGGGTGCTTAATCTCTCAGAGCCTCAGTTTTCTCTATCTGTTAAATGGGAATTCTTTCCAGAGGGCTTGTGGTTAGCCTTAAACTATGACACATGGTTGGTGTTCAGTGATAACTTAATGTTTTTGTTATTTTCATTTTCTGGAACAGTTTGTTGGGCTGTCCAGGGGAAATTGTTCTTAGATGTCAGGCCGCCTTCTCCCATGTGGGGCCTGGTTTCCTCTCCCAGGGGCGCTTGCACAAGGTGGAGCGTGAGGACAGAACAGGACGACTCCTGCCCGCTGGCCTGTGTCCAGCGCGCATAGCATGGGGGTGCTTGCAAGAGGGTCACAAGGCCGCCATAAGGCGCTCGCTGGAGGCGTTGCTGAAAAGCCCACATTTCGTAGGGGAGGAAGACAGCAGGAGCAGTGCTAAGCTTGCCTAATAACTCTTCTGATCTTGGGGGCTGTTGTTAGCGATGTACTTTTTTTCCTTCGAGAGGGAAAGGACAGTGAAGGTGCCAGCACACTAGATTTATTGCCCTCTCTGATTTCTGGTTTTCCTCCTGTCCTTGTCCAGCCTCTGAGAGGAGCCCCGGGCTCACCGAGCCGCCCACAGCTGGTGGTTTGGACAGGGTGAGGCAACTCTTTCAGCTTTGGGGCAGGCACAGAGTGAGTGTTTTTGAACATCTTTCCCCCTAGCTCTGTTTAAGTCTCCACCGTGCTCAGCTGGCCTGGCCCTCGGAACCAGCCATTGTGTTCTCGGTGACTCACTCGTACCAAGCCTCCCCTGGAAATTCTGGGCAAAGTGGGTTCCAGGGACATTTTCAATTTTATTTCCAGTGGTAAAACATTTGGTGTTTGTCTCATGTTTCCCTGATCCCTGGCTCCCCAGTACAAACTGCCTCCTGCGAGCGTGGGGAGGGCAGGACTTCTCCCTCCCTGGGTCGGCCCCGTGAACTGCAAGACCAGGAGTTCTTAGAGGGCTGGGCTGTGTCTGATTCTTTCCTGCATCCCAGCTCTTAGCAGGATGTGCTGGAGCCCTGTCCCGTGTCCCTGGAGCGCTCGCCATCTTTCCCCCTCAGCATCTCACTTGGGTTCACAGGACTTGGGAGGGGTGGGAGGACTGGGCTGGCTCTGACCTGCTGGACTTGCCTTCTGCTGGGAGCCCTCTTTCCTGGCCTTCACTTCTCCCTCACTCCTCTGAGCCCTGCAGCCGAAGGGTCTTTCTCGCTGGCCCCTCAAGGCATCTGCTTGCACAGCTCTTGCAGTCTGAGCCCAAGCTTGGGTGTCTCTGCCTCAGCTCCTCCGGTAGCCTAAGGATGCCTTGCGCACAGGCCCCTCCGGGCCAGCTCCTTTCTCCCCAGCGCCTTTTCCTTCAAGATCCTTCTTCTCCTTCTTCTTTTTTGATCTCTTTTTCTTAAAATAAGGCCCTAGCAGAGAAGAGGGTACAAGTGTGAGGGTAAAGTTGGGTGGAGCAGGTCCCCAGAGAAGGGGTTGGGGAGGCAGCTGCCTGCTACGTTGGTCACTTTGACAGGTAGAAAGTTCTTTCTGCTACTAAGCAGATGTGTGACTCCTGGAGGCATCCACAGTGGCTCCGGTTCTGTCCTCCGAGGCTCCCAGCAAGTGTCATCTCTCGCTCTGCTCAAGCAGATGTCAGCTGGGGCTCCAGTTCCCAGAGGAGGGTTCAGGGGACACCTCTTTCTTGGGGGTCTGGGAGGGACACAGCTTCTGCTTCCAGGCTTCTTATATTAATAAGCCAGAACTGTCTCGTGGCCCAGTGGCAGACAGCCCCTTTGAGGATGGCTTGGAAGCCGCTGGGCTTGCTGGTCCGGGAGTCCCCACTTGGCTGGGTCCAGCAAGGGCTCCTACTTGACCTCTTTTAGTGCAGGGTTAGAGGGAGGGGGCTGCTCTCAGACGCCAGCTCCCAGCCTTCCATGGCGTTTCTGTAATTCTCACACTCCCACAGCATCTCTGCGACTTGCCCTGAGGCTGAGGACACCTGAGCCCCCGGCAGGGATGTGACTGATCTAAGGCTAGAGGGGTGGGGAGTGGAGAGCTCTGCTGTCCGGATTCCCAGCCTAGGGTGCCTTCTTTTCTCCTCCCCACAATGTACAGGGGTCACCCCAAGGCCGAGGGAGAGTGGGGCCCCAGCAGGTGTACCCCTTGCTGCCAGGCCTGGCCACACATCCACGATAAGCCAGACCGTGCCCACTTGTATTCTCCGCTCTCTCCCCTCGAACTTCCTTTCCGACCCTCGCCTCTCTTCAGATTTTGGTTTCATGTTTGCCCCACTAGTGTCACTTCAGCGGGTTTCAAGGTCCAGAAGCAGCGACACAGTAAGTTGTTTGGAAGTGCAGTGGGACTCTCCTGTGACCCCTTCTGCTCTGTGAGCCTGGAGAGGACACATCGCAGGGCTGGGGCTGGCAGCTCGCGCCCTCCCCGAGTCCTCTGTCTTAGGTCAGTCTGTCCTGCCTAAGCCCCTTTCTCAGGAAGCTCCTGCTAATATGTTCCGTTTCTTGTATCAAGCAGCTGTCTCGCATGCAGCGTTGTTGGTAATTCATAGGAACGGCTGTTGTTTTTGGAGGCTGGAGCCCGCAAAGACTAGCCTGACTAGCCTGACGCCGGCTGCTTTCTTTTTTCTCCTGCAGCTTTCCTCGTATTATTGTAAAAATTACAGAGAAATATTTGGCTCGTCACGTCCAACAATATATATGGCTGATATTCTGTCATTGTATTAATCCTAGAAAAATAAGCCTTTTGGCATCTTGCAGATTTTCCCTGGGCTGGGGGGAACATGGACTTGCCACTCCCCTGTGTATCGAGAGCCCGTTAAATGTGTCTCTACACGGTGTAGTTCCTAGGAAGATACAGGCGAGATTAATCCAATTGGGTCAGTGTTGAACGTCGTAGTGTCTCGGTTACGGCGGAGTGGCGGGGTTGTGTCGAAGCTGTAGGCAATCCTCAGAGACTGGGACGCTGGCACGGCTGAGGGCCTTGATGACCCAGATCCAGGGCTGGAATGGGGGCCCCCAGGTGGGCAGGGAATGCGGCTGGACTTATCTGAGCAGGAAGAGGGGAGTGTGGCTTGCTACACCCCAGAAGATAACAAGACCTCTGGGGTAGCTCACCTGATAGAGACCGTGTTCTAAAGTGATTTTTGCTGAAATCTTGGGGCAGTCTCACATTCCTTCTTTTATCAGGGCTACAAGATAAGCAGGGCAGGTGTGACTGTGTCCCTTTTATGGATGAGAAAAAGTAGGCCCAGGAAGGAAGAGTGACTTGCCTAAGCCTGCAGAGGGACTTGGAGGTGGAGCAGAGAAGGAATTGAGACCTCCTGATTTTGGGGGCAGTCTCCTTCCTTTTTATGTCCTCTGCCATTTATCTGTAGGGCTGACCATTCATACCTCATGTTTTACCCCATTTTCTCTGCTTTTGGAGGCACCAACAGCCAGCTGTGTCCTGGTGCCTTGACCTCCCAGCAGGTACCTCTCACCTTTTAGCATCTGCTCTGCCCACTGATGAACTGGTGTCTTTCTTAGGTGACAGGTGCTCCCACTGCCAAAGCCTGGGCCATCCCCAGCCCCCCAGACCTGGTGGGAGCTTGGCGCTTTGAAGCCCGCCGTCCTGCCTGCCCCCAGCGTAGCCCAGAAACATAACTCTTATTTCCTGGCTGCAGAGTCTGTCCCTTTGAAGGCAAAATTGCTTTTTTCCTCCTAGAGAATCATCTGAACCAAAGCTGCATTCAGTTTATTGAGTTGGCTTGAATGTAAAACCACAGGTGGGGAAAATACAACCTTCCTAGTTCAGGGCCTGTTCCTTTGGGAAAGCAGGGAAGGAAAAACTGGCCTTTTTGTGGCCTCTGTCCTTCTGCCATGAAGGAAGGCATTGCCAGGTCTGAAAACTGACCCAGACTTTCCTTGGAGCCGTTTGTGGCTCACAAAACTGCAAGAGTTTCCTTCAATTGGTTGTAATGTTCCTTGGAATTTACAGTCTGGGCTGTGCCTCAGGGCAGGATCCCCACATGTGATCCCCACAGTGTTCAGGGGAGCAGGGCCAAGAAGAGGCAAGGATGGGCACATTGGTCCTCTCCCCACTTGTCCGAGGGACTGGGTAGGGTCAGCACTGTGTGTGCTCAAGGCTCTGGGAGTTTTGATTTTGGCTTCCAATCCAGTTGGCCATTCCCAAGGTGTTCGTGGCAATAGGAGAGCTCACCCACTGAGTTAGGAAAAGGCTTGAGGGTGGGAGTGACGGACATATTGGGAACATCTATTTGCTTTTAACCCACCTCTCTGCCATTTATCTGTGAATTAATTCACTTCCTTCCTTCCATTAGCCATCCATCTATCCATCCATCCATCTCTCTGACTCAGTTGGCACATATACACACGAGTTCATAGAATATGTGTACTCAACAATATCTGTTACTTAAACAACTTCAAAATATGTGACCTAATTTTCCTACTTTTTAGGTGTCATTTTTCTGGAGCATAAATTTGAACCCAAAAATGAACGGACCATGTTTTCATTTGTCATTAAGAAGGCCATTTTGTCTTTTAGTAGAGCCTTATACACGGGTCTTGGCTGACAGTCATTTACCGTTTGGTTTGTAGCTGTTTTGTGCTTCCTTCTGAATTCTGAGCATGGCTGCAGCGTCTTGGCCGGGCTCTCTAGGCTGATGGCTCTCAGCCCTCATTGCTTTCCCATGCCCTGCTTGGACCACCACATGTTCCTTCATGCTTCCACACCTTTACCCATGCCATGACCAGTGCCTGGAACACTCTCATTCAGCTTATTCACATACTGAACTCCTTTCCACCCTTCAAACCTCATCTGGGATGTTGCCTCCTCTGTGAAGCCCTCTCTGATATTTCCAGGCAGCGTCAGAGCCACTTTTGTGTTCCTATCATTCCAGCCACGCTGGACTCAATTACTTGTGAGCGTCTAGATAGAAAGGGTCGGAAGTGGGTCTTGGTCTTCTTTTTTGTCTCTCCCATTAAGAATAAATCTGTACAGACTAGAAACAAGTCTAGTCTATTGGAGACAGGGAGGATAATGGATCTCGATACAAATTTTATTCTTAAATCCAAAACACGCTCTATGCAGTAAGTCGCTTTGGGTCTGACGTTACCTGGCACGTGTACTGAGTGTGAGTGTGCACCCTGTGGATGCTGGGGAGACTCTGAGGCTGGGGTCTCTCTCTGTCTAGTCCTCAAGATATTTCCTGCCAGGGAATTGACGCTGTGGCTAACAAGAATGTGGGTACTTCTGAATAGCATCTGATAATGTAAACGCACAGCAAATGCACTGGGAACTGCATCTAACCTTTCCAGGCTTTGATGATGACAAAAGTCAAAGAAGAGCCACAGAAATAGCCTTGGCTTACCTCACACTTCCTTGTACTCAGGTCAGCGCCTCTGCACTAAATGGCCCCAAATGAGCTGGGGTCCTGGCAGTAACTGGGGAGGTTTAGTGGAGGGACTATTTGCAAAGTGTGAGAAGGCCACAGGGCAGGAGGGCCAGCCCCGCTGCTGCTGTGCTGTCGTAGTAGCTGTGGGACGAAGGAGAGGCTGCCTGGGAGCAGCCGGGCACCCTGGTAGAAGAGCTCTAGCTTGGTGGCAAGGCGGTGGGGGAAGGAAGTAAGAAGTACTCTCATCTTACTTACCTCCTACCCTCTGCTCTGGCGCTAGCACCTTCCACTGGCCAAACCCAACTGGAGGCCAAAGGGCAAGGGAGTTCATGAACACAGCTCCAGGTCAGCCTCCAGGGCACAGGGCAGCGGGCAGACTATCCAGTATGGGCTCTCTGCACCTGGGCAGTGCCCACCTGGCCACCTGCACAGCACCTGCCATGTGCACATGGGCAGACTCACTCCTAAGGACCATCTGTGCCCCAGCAGGGGCCGCTGTGTACAGGGTTTCTTTTATTCCTAGGAGGGTTCGTGTAGGGATTTGAGGAGTGAAGTCTTGTGTAGGCCGGTAGAGAGCAATAATTTCCCACGGGGACACATTGCCTGATCAGACAGGCAGTGCCCACAAGAACTGTTCTCATTTTTATTTTTTGCCTTTCATTAGGGGATGCAGCCAGGGGGCTTTAGCCCCAGCAGTTGGGAGGGACAGGGATGGTGGGAGCAGACAGCTTGGCCAAAGAGATAGAGGCCAGGGGATTCTTGTGCTCAGTGAAACATCTTTGCATGCTCAGAACAGGGCGTATGCTTTGCAGGAGGATGAGAACTCTCAGCCTGGATGTACTGGGGCTGAAAGGAGGGAAGCTGTGTGGTTAGTGAAGGCACACGAGCTTCGGGGTTAGATAGATCTGAGCTTAATCTTGGCTCCAACACTTTGCACCTGTTGCTTAACCTCTCTGAGCCTCAGTTTCCACAACTTTAAAGTGGGGATGATAATTCTGCCCTTGCAGGCTATGGTAAGGATTCCAAAGATACATGTACAATGAATGCCTGCTCAGTGCCTGACATGTGGATCTATATTAAATATTAAACACTTCTTCGAGCAAAACTGGCCCCTAATCTCGTGCTTACTTTGATCCATGTCTCTTTGAAATGTCTTTGCTTTGGGCTGCCCCTGGGTGAATGACCTTGGGAGAAACGAAGGCCGCTTAAGAATTACGACAAGGTTCAGGCCCAAAAATGGACTTGTTTTTCACTTTCCCACAAGGCACACTTACTAGGAAAAGTTGTGGAAAGTTCGATGCTCAGTTTACAGTCCCAAGAACATGAAAAAGCTCTTCTGCCAGTTAAAAAAAAAAGATGGATGTTGTTTCTGGGAGAAGGAATGTCGTACGGTGGCTCAGGAGGAGACGGTGAGTCAGACGTGCTGTGAGCCGGGCCAGGCTGTCCCCTCAGTCCGGCCCCTGTGAGTCAGCGCTGCCCGCGAGGCCTGGCGGGCAGCAGGCCCAGCGGGCCTCGGAGCCAGGTGTGGTCCCTCAGTTGTGGAACAGCCGCTGCGCTGTCCTACCACCCTCTCCGGGGACAGCGGAGAATTCGTTCTGATATCGGCATTGTCAGCCGTGGCCAACTTGGGCAGTTGCTGATGTGGTTGCACCTTCTCCCCCCTTTTTTCTGCAAAAGGTCCTGCTTCTAGATCAAACCCTCAACTTCTCTGCCCAACTTTAACCACACGCTCCCACAGCCAACCCAGACATTTTGCTCCTAATTTTTATCTTTGGTGACCTCTTGGTGGTGGTGTTTGGTCTGGCAGAGGTGGGGTGGGAGAGAATGTTCTATTTTGGGGGCTTTGAAGGGTGAACAGTGAAGGTACCTGGAGCTGGAAGGTTGTCCTCCGGCCATCCCAAGGGGTCCAGACTGCAGAAAATCTGGACGCAGGAAACGAGACATTGAAGTAATGAGAGGGAGAAAGGCTCCGTGGTTGGCACGATGTCTGGGCAGCCTTGCCAAGAGGATGTCTTCCCTAGTAACCTTGGGGTGGAGCAGGGGGACAGGCCCTGTCAGAAATCTGGTTCCAGCCCAGACTCTACCTCTCAGTGGCTGTGTGGCTTGCATATGGAAGTTGACCTCTCTGATCTTGTTGCTTCTCATTTGCAAAATAGGGAAGACAATTAGTTCTTACCTCACAGGCTTTGTGAGGATTAAATTCAATAAGATAATTTATGTAAAAGTACATTGTGATCTATAAATTTTAAAAATCAGTGTAGGATGTTAAGTACTATTAGACAAGGAAAAGAAGGATCAGAGGATAAGTGACTTGCCTGAGGTCACATGGCTGTTATAATTAGAGCCAGGACCCAAACAGCAGTCTGTCTTTCCACAGTTCTGTGTTGTCTCAGTTTTTTCCATCTGCAAGGAAGTCAGTTGCAGAGTGTTTTAATCAGCCAGTTGCTTTGCTCAGGGTGTGGATCTCTGTGGATTAGCTGAGGACTTTGGCCTCTCAGCCTTTGGATGGTGGGCAGGTGCTGGAGTCGCCTCGAGCGGCCTGTCACGGGCAGGGGCGCCGTGGCTCTGGGAGCAGCTGTGCCCCAGAGGGGGATTTCAGCTGCGAGTGCTGACTTGCCCCTTCCCAGTGCCCCTGCAGCTCGGATCCGCTGGTGGCCGTGTCTGCCTAAGGGCAGGTTTGGACAAACTCCCAGCATGGAGTGGTGGCCATCGAGGACAGGCTCAGCTGCTTACTTAGAACCAAATGAAAATATCTGGCGGGGTTGCCAGGAGCCCTGGGGCTGGCTGTCCCTTGGAGGCATGTTGCCCGGTGGGTAGGGGTTCACAGTGTGTGCTCCTGGTGGGTCCCTGCAGTCCCCAGAGGCAGGTGAGAGAACTTGCTGTTCTGTAAGTGCTGCTGGTAGACAAGTTGGGATGAGGACAGCCACCAGGCTTTCTCTAGGCCTGACTGAGGCAGTGTACCTTCTGTCCCAGGACAGGGATGAGCTTCTGTCCTGGTGCACGCATAGCCTCCTTTACACCAGCGGCTACCACTGCTCGGTCCTGCCTCCAGGCCCTTGCTCTGCTGGGGCCCTTCCTCAGGCTGCTCTCTGTATTCCTTCCCAGCCTCTATCCTGCAAAGGAGCGTGGGCTCTGGGATGAGATGCACCTGGGTTCAAATCCTGCCTTTGTCATTAATAGACTCGGCAGCCAGGGAACTTATCTAAACCTGTTTCCTTATTAGTAAAAAGGGACCCATATTTCCTATCCTCTAGGGCTTTGGTAGGCTGAGAGACCAGGCACGCACAGGGCCTAGGACATAGTAGATGCACAGTGGACACAGCTGTCATTTTCATCATTCAAAGCCTGCCCCAGCCCAGCCCTCGTGAGTGGCTCCATCTCTCCCTCTCTGACCTGCCTTCCTGGCCCGGGACTGCAGGGCTCTGCTCTGGCCATGCCTATTGCTCTGTTGCCGACTCCTCTCCCTTGGGCCACCCCCAGAACCCTGCTTCCTTCATCATAGCCATGATGTACTGGGCTCCATGGCTTTTGCATAAGTGTGGGGGTGGCTTTATTCATGCCCGTTGGGGTGGCTCCTGGGTCAGGAAAGGCCCAGTCAATAGCGCCCTGCTCTGCTGTAAAACTGTGTCTTCCATGGAGCTGAGCTTCCAACCAGCATCTGGGTCACTTGGGGTCCCAGAACCCATGTGGTCAGAGTCGGGGGCACTTCAGAATCTGGCTGGTCCTTTTCCTCAGGCGCTTCAGAGGAAGAGAGGGGACTGAGTGAGGGATCTCTGGCCCTGCCCCACCACTGTTTCAAACAGGACACTTCTGGGTTGTGATGGGAGTTTGAGGCTTCATGTGGCCGTTTGAAAAAAGTGACCCACTAAAGCAGAGGTCAGAGTCAGTAAGGACTAGTCTGTTACAACTCACAGCGAGTCAGCAGAGAGCCGGGGCTAGAACTGAGCTGAAACAGTATCGCCTGTTAACTTCCCCAGCTCTTTCATTCTTCTGAGATTTACTGGAAGGGGTTCCAGTCAATGTGAGTTGGAGGGACGGTGTACAGATGAACAGAGGCGTGGATAGAGCTTCCAGGGAGACACAGCCTGGGGGTCAAGCAGATCCAGGTGCACAGAGACTGAGTGATTTTGTCTGGCGGCAGATGGAGACCCCATATTCTACCTGCATGCTGTTTCAGTTCAGTTTCAGGCACAGTCCAGGGAGATGGGGTGGAGCAGAGGCTTGCAGCCAGAGGAGAAAGGAGGTTGAATTTGTATCTCGGAAGCATCCTCTGGCCAGTCTGGAGCAGGTGGGCTGGGGCAGTGATGAGGAGGGACTCCTGTGGGAACATGGGCGAGGGAGGATGCAGCCTGGGTTGCTTGTATACTTCTGGATGCTGCCGGCTGGCCCCCGGGTGAGCCTTAGCCAGCCCTGCCTGTGCTGGCCATCGGGAGAGACACTGTCAGGGCTGCACTGAAGGCTTGGCCTTGTTTCCAGAGGCAGGAGCACAGCCAAGGCCAACACGCTGTTGCTGGTGGCTGAGATCTTGGCATTGCCGCCCCTGGAACACAGTGGGGCCTTCGGCCTTTCCCACAGCCTCCTTTTCCCAGGCCAGAGCTTGTTCTGCGGGACTGCTCCATTCTGTGATGAAATGGGGTGCCTCTCTGATCCCCAGGAGGGAACCGTGGTGGTTCTGGGAACAGAGCTTAGGAGTGGGGAGCGTGAGGCCAACGGCAGGTCCACTTTCACCCCGATGGACTGCAAGACCTTCAGTCCAGCTTCCTCACCTGTAAAAGTTGTGCCAACCTGGATTCGATCAAATTGACATGCATCGGGGCTGGCTCTGGGTGAGGCACGGAGGGGGCTCTGATGATGTAAGAGATGGTCTCTGCCCTCAAGGAGGTTTTAGTCTGGTGGGGCAGATTTAAAGAGAACACAGATTTCTATGGTACAGGTAGCACTGCACTGCAGCCTCCCGCAGATGAGGACACGCAGCATTATTGGTTCTCAGGCAGGGGAGCAGACCACGCCCTGCTGAGTTACCCAGGGAAGGCTTGCCAGAGCAGGTAGCATCAGGAGATGGATTGATTATGGCCGTTGGGGAGGGATGGGGCGGAGCTGGGTGTTACGCAGAGTGTGTACCACAAACCAAAGTGGGAACTGGATGGAGGGAGGTGAAGACGGAAAGTACCCATGTACTTTTAGCTACCTCATCCCAAGCTACCATCTATGAAATGACTACAGTTTATCGGAAGCTTACTAGGGACAGGCAACGGCCCTACCCTACTGGGGTCCATAGCATTACCTCTATTTTACAGGTAAAGAAACTGAGATTAAATGAGCTTAATTTGCCCAACATCCCATAACTGTAATCTGCAAAACTTGGATTCTAACCCAAGTCAATTTGATGCAGAGTCTGTCTGTCTGCGTAACCACTCTCTGCCCGAAGTCCCCTGTAGCGTTTAAAATGCTTGCTTCTTTTCTTCTTCTTTATCCCAGGTCCTTCAAAGCCTGGTTCTGGCCAGCTTTCCAAGATGCCTTCCTTTGCTTTGCTGCACACACACTCTGTCCCTGTACAACATCTGTGATCTCCCTTCAGACTTTTACACATCCCAGGGGCAAAACACATGGACGTGAGCAAGGGCCGGAGTCAAAAGGACACATGTCTCCTTGCTGTGCCTTGGCTGGATGTCCAGCCCCTGCAGGATGTCTGGGCCCTGTGCTTCTGTCCACACCCCCACCCCCAGCCCTCGTCTTGGCTGGACATGCGTTCAGAGCCCTGTAGGTTGTGCATGGGTGGGTTAAAGATGCTGTTTCTGTCAGTGGCATTCTGACCATTTCCATAGTCCTGCCCTGCCTGGGGCTGGTGAGACAGTACTCAGCTGGTGAGTGTTGAGTGAATGAATGAGGGGTGACTCGATCATCCACCATTGCTGCCTGCAGCCTGGTTACTGTACCGGGAACAGGTAAGTCTCAGTTCTGCCGGTTTTCTGCACAGTGCGTTCCACGTAGTTAGTGGGTCTCATATTTCCCGGAACAGGTGGGGACCCCCTGAAATGACACTCTCCTATATTAATAAAGTTTAATTAATTCATTAATCAACCAACTCATCCAATATGTATCCATGGACACCCACCATGTACCTGTCATTCTTCTACCCACTCCGAGTGGGCATGTTCCTGCCCTCACACAGCTTACGTTCCAGTGGAGGTAAGACGCATTTAGATGCTCTGTGGATCCATAAATGTCTGTTGGCTGATTTACCCTTATGTAATATGTTAATGTAGAAAATATTTAAAGCTCTATTATACCCATAACCTTTGAACTACCAAGTTATTGCTCCATTTTCAAGAGAACATTTACTCAGATACTAACTCATCAAAACTCTGCAGGGAGACACTTTTCTTATTCAGAAGTACTGGGCCCTCCCCTGACATCTGCGATTCATCCTGCTTGTTTCATGTAAAGCAGGGATTCCTGCGATGACTGCAGGATGGTTAGATTTGGCACCAATCGACGTACATGTTGGGGCGAAAACCTCAATACCGCAAGGCCATACAGGGAAGAGCCATTAGCATATTCATGACTCCCGGGTCTTCTATCCTCAAAACTAATGATTTTTCAGCTTTCACGAAACCTTCTACCTTATCAAGGGTTCCTGTTGTAAAATAAGAATGTGTGAAATCCAAATGCATCCTCATTTCTTAGATATGAGTATCTTCAGAAACAGCAGGCATTCTTTAAATCAGCCAAAGGTTGCCAGGAAGCAGAAACAGGATTCCTGACTTTCTCATTGTTCTCTACTTTTCACAATGGTTTGGTTCTTGACCGTGGAGTACAGAGGTGTGACTATGAAATCAGGATTCTGCTTTTCATGTGTGGCTTGGATAAACTTCCTTCTGGTGTAAAGTCATTACGTTTTTAATTTAATTGTCCCCCTAGGCAGCTAGGAGGTGGTGAAGGCGTCCAAGTTTCACCTGGTGTAGTTGGCTTTGCCGGCTGTGACCGTGAAGTTGAGGCTGAGGGACTGCTTCGGGCCACGGGAGCAGTGAAGGGTCCCAACATCATAGTGCTTTCCACTTCTTGATTCGAGCTGTGAAATATTTCATGGGGCTTTATACCTAACATTGGGGACCCTTTTTGAAAAGAATAAAAACATCCTCTCTTCCTTCTTTTTGGTTTTACTGGTTTGGTTCTGCCTGTATTGAATTGCACATGCCCACCCAGGTGCTGGGCGGCTCGCTCGGAGTGGGGTCTCGGCTCCCACCCTTGGCTGTTGGCTTCAAGCATAGCTGGCTTTCTTGTTCTTTCTCTGAGTAGGGCTCCAATATTTTGCAGCTGATGTGTTTGGAGTAAAAATGTTGATAGACCCAGAGGAACACTAGTAACATTGCAAATGCTTTTTATTAAGACCAAAAATGAAGCTGAATTATAACTGTGTGAGTAGAACAGAGTGTAAAAGTCTTTTATCCCCAGGGTCTTGAGGACTCAGATCTTTCTGTTTTGCTTTCTATGTGGCTGGAAGCAGAGCTTGGTTCCTAATTAAGGAAATTGCTCATACTAATACAATTTGATGTTTAAGAACATCAGAACCGTAAAATAGATACAAAAGACATACTTTGGGAGTTTTGCGGAGAGGACAGTCAGGAGACGAAAGAGACTTCTTGGAGGCAGATTTAGATGGGTTCAGAGAATGAATAAGAGTGCAGCAATCAGCAAAGGGAGATGGTTTTGATGGAGGAAGGAAATTCCGGGAGGAAGGAAATTCCGGGAGGAAGGGCAAGGAAGAAGGCCTGGTGCGGCTGCAATGCCGAGTGTCTGTTGGGGAGCACGTGGGACATAAGGCTGGAAAAGTGGGCTGAGCTGAGATTGTAGAAAGATCGACCAGTGAATGCACATGACATTTGTAATGGCAATGGAGAACCTTTGGGATTTGGTATGAGAGTCTAGGTTTTAAAAGAAGAACTTGTTGGATTTATCTTAAATGCTGTTGCTCTGTGACTTAGCTCTCTGTTGGGACCTGGAGTATAAATTGCACAGGGGCCTGCCAGACTCAACATCAAGGCATCTCCCAAAAGGATAAGATAGCCAATCTAGACCAGTCCTGTGAGTGGAACATACTCAGAGTTTTTAACAATGACATTGACATCTTTGTAATTTCCTGTGCTGCGTAACGACAGTACGGAACACAGTGGTGGCCACTGTCTCCTCCCAGCCGGGGGTGTCTAGAGGCAGAGCCTCAGCCTTCGCCTTGTGTGTGGTTTCCCAGACTTGCAACGTGTGGGAGTGTGAGCCTGTTCACACGACCGTTTGAAATTCTCAGACTCCATCTACTTTTGTCTGGCTCTTCTCTGGATTCCAGCTCTGCATTATATTTGGCTCAGTGTAGGAAGTAGCAGAAAGGCCGACAGGGCAGACAGACAGAGATGCTGGCCATCTGGAAATGGGCAGAAGAACCCCTTGGCTTCAGTGGCTTGCACTGTTCCTGAGAGATGGCCGCCTCCCCTGCCCACCCTGCTCTCAGCTCCAGCACCGTGGTGGGCTGCGTGGTGTGGAGCTAAGTCAGCGGCTGCCAGCACCTTCCTTCCCAGGCCTATAAAACCTCTGCAGCCACGTCATTTGCATTCCCACATCAATAGCAGTCACCTTACTGAGCAATAACCCAAAGTGTGAGCTTTATCTGATGGAGTCCAGGCTCACGTCTGGGCACCTCAGTCTGGTCTTGGGCTGTGTGCAGAGCAGGTGGAGCCAGGGGCTGCGTTCAAACTGGTGCTGATTCCAATGTGAGTTTTGTTTAGTTTGGTTAAACTCTGAGATGCATTTTGATTAAATTAGGAACTGTTCACAGCACTGTTTGCACCGGAAAAGGGCCTGTGTGGGATTTTATGTCCTAACCTACTTGTAAATAGTCACGTGGGGAAAGGTAGCTGTTTTCTCCATGAAACAACCAACTATGGTGTCGTGGAAAGACCACATAGTGGCCATGCAAACTGCTGGACTCTTGTCCCACAGCCACGCACTTGATAAGTGACCTTGGATCATTTTTTCCTATCAACAGATTTCAGTTTTCCCATCTTCAGAATGAGATAGTTGAAATAGATGAAATTTGAGGTTACTTCCAATTTTAAGTGACAACATCTAAAATTTCCTCCCCAGATAAACTCAGAAATAGCAGAAGGACATTTTAACACACGCTTCCCCACTGGAGTCAGGTTTTGATGTAGTGACGAGACAACCCTGGCGTCAAATACTCTGTCACTCGCTGGACTACGTATTAGAAAGCATGTCCCATGCTGGTTCTGCAAGACATACACTGATAATCACATGTGTGTAAAGTAACTCTAGCCACCTCTTTTGAAGAGGGAAGTGAGACTCTTACAACTTTCTGCTTTGTAAACGAAGGAGAGCAGAGATAACTCTATTTAACAAGCACTATGAATAACTAAAAATTACACACTAGTCCTCCAATTGTCATTTAAGGGACACAGACAGGGAACAAGAAGCAACATAGAGGAGAGGGGCCCACCGAGAGAGCAGAAGGAGCTGAATACACCGAGCTTCATTCAATAGGCATTTCCTGAGGGTAGAGAAGATGGCTGTTGTCAGAGCAACATTATAACGGTGAATGTGAACACGTTTTTTTTTCTTTCTTGCAACTACAGTTGTCCCTTGGTATGCGTGGGGCATTGGTTCTAGGACACCTGAGTATACCCAAATCGGTGCACACTCAAGTTGTGTAGTTGGCCCTGCGGAACCTGCATATAAGAAAAGTCAGCCCTGTGTATACGCAGGTTTTGCATCCCTTGAATCTGCATTTGGTTAAAAAAACTGGATTATTCAAGGGTCAATTGTATAGGCTTTCTTTGAAGACATCAATCTAAGAACTATGGTTTTCTCTTGAACCCAGGTGTTCAAGAGAACCCGCTGTTGTCATAAAATTTCTGCTGGAGTGGGACCAATTTAAGTTCCGTGCAATGTTGGTCAGATTTCCAGCCTGGTCATGGGGGAACTTTGACAAATGCTTGTCATCCCTGGACAAGTAGTTGTCGCCCAGAGAGCTGGATGAGCATGGAAGCTGCTGTTGGCATTTCCCATCAGAAAGGTTTGGAAAGGTTTAAGAAACCCTGCTCTACTCGACGGTGGAGAGACTGGCAAACACTATCTCGGCTAGAGGACAAGTTCACACTGCTGGGGATAAGCCATGTTGGTTGCATGTAGCTTGACAGGATGTGTGTGACGAGGAGGGGACTTCACTTCTGTGGGATTTTTCTCCAAAATCTATAACCCCAGACTAATGACGAGAAAAATATCACACAAGCCCAACTTGAGGGATGCTTTGCAGACACCCTGACTGGGACTTCTCAAACAGTCAAAGTCTTAAAAAACAAGGCGAGTCTGAGAAACTGTCACAGACCAGAGGTGCTTAAGGAGACTTGAAGCCTCAGTGTGTGCCCTGCATTGGATCCTGGAACAGAAAAGGATGTTAGAAAAACTGGCAAAATCCAAAGAAAAGCTCATCTAGTTAATAGAAACCAACTGATGCTGGTTTCTTAGTTTTGACAGTTGTACCATGGAAATGTAAGATGTTAACAGTCGGGGACACTGGGCAAACTCTCTGTGCTGCCTTCATACCTCTTCTGTACATTTAAAATTATTTCAAAATAAAAAGTCCACTTCTGTGGTAAGCCTGCGTGTCCCTGCTCTCCACGGCTTCCTGCCTTTTGTGTGGTTCTCACTTCTCCATCTTCTTACAGGATTGGGAGGATCCTGCTACCCTTGGAAGTCCCCTTCGCGGAGCGCTAGTATGTAGAGTGCCAAGTCAATTTGCTCTTGGAAACACTCGGCCTCTTATTTTCTTAGAAAACCGATGTAAAAGGTCTCATCAGAAAACTCTCATACAAACCTCATGATTAAATGGTTTACCAAACTGGTTTTGGACGGGCGGGCTGGGTATCAATGAATCAGAAACAGAAACCTGAATTTGTCCCGGGAATTCTCGGTTGCGGTACTGTGTTAGAGTCAAGTGTCCACGTGAATCCATTCGGACTTTTCCTGAGATGAGAAGAGCAAAGATCAGAGAGGCGGAGAAACGGATTTCCTAAGACAATCGACAGTTCTTTATGGAGTTCACGCTGTGTGCCCAGCGCTCGGGCAGGCGTCTGAGGACAGGCATCATTTCTTGGGAGAGGGCATCACACGCAGCCCCTGAAGATGTGACTGGGAGACGGGGCAGCCCCGGACGGTGCCTCCCCTGGTGGCTGCCTGTGTGTTCTCCCTGTCTGAATAGCAGAGAGCCCTTCTGCAGCTCGGGTAGCCAGTGTCCCAGTTTGCTTGGGACTGAGGGCTTTTGGTGCTAAAAGTGGGGAACCCTGGGCAAATTGGGATGGTTGGTCACCCTACTTGTAGCTGATTGGACTTAGAAGGAGCTGTGATTAATGGGCCCCCAGTAAAATTTATTTTTGGTCTGTGATGTCCTCTGGGGCTTGTTAGTCAGTAAAAAAGAAGCTGGAAAGCACGATGGCATGGCACTCTGGGTTCTTGATCCATAGGAAACTCCCGTGGCAAATGCCTGCAAACAAACAGACTCTCAGCTATGTCCCTCCTCCACCTGGCAGTGACTGTGAAGCAAGGAGAGGTGGATTCCACAGAGCTAAGAGGCCCCTGCTATTGAGGGAGGGTTTTGCAATCTTGCAGGGAGGTGGAACTGTGCTCTGGTTGCCTGCAGGGAGCACACACATGTTGTCTAATAGCAACTTCATGGGTCTTTATCCATGAATGACCAAGCATTCCCCAATCAACTGCCTGTCAAGGCTGTACCAGGCCCCGGGCCAGGGCTGGGGGACGGGAGCTGCTTTGCATGAGACCTGCAAGGGGCTGACATGGGCTCAGTTCCAGCACGTGGGAGAGTGTGGTCTGCACACTCAGGGAAAGTGTGGAGCTGCAGGAGTCCGGGCAGCGACTTCCCCCTCTGGACTTCTCGCCGTCTTCTCCCCGGTCCGATGTTGTCTCTTCTTCCTGATGTTTGGTTATTGAACCACTGTTCTCCTAGGCACCCCGGCCAAATGCTGGGTGTTCTCGTTGACTGTTTCCTCTTCATGGCTCCCCATATTCAGAGTGTAGCTCCAGCTTGTCGATCCTACCACCATGAGATCTCTCTCCTGTTTCTGCTGCCAGCATCCTAGCTCAGAGCCCACCAGGACCACCCTGAGCCCCGCCTGCCTTCCATTTCCACCCTTGCTGTTCATTCTCTATCAGATCAGTCTGCACAAGGCCCAACTTTGGCAAAGATGGTCCCCACCCTGCCCGACCATCCCACACCATCAATGTCCCCTGACATCCTCTGGATGAAGGCTGCCTCCTGGCCATCCCTGGCCTCCAGCCTTCTTTCCTTGTTCCTCTCATGTTGCTTTCTGTTGGATCGGATTCTGGGACTGGGCCCACCATCCCGCGTGAATGCTGCTTGCTCTCCTGCTCTCCCACCTGGTATGATTTGGATGTTTGTCGCTCTCCAAGCCTCAGGTTGAAATTTGGTCCCCTGTGTTGGAGGTGGGGCCCAGTGGGAAGTGTTGGGTCATGGGGACGGATCCCTCCTGAAGGGCTTGGTGCTGTCCTCTTCCTCACGGTAATGAGTGAGTTTGGTTCTGAGTGAGTTCGGCTCTCGGTCTATTAGTTCTTGGGAGACCTGATTGTTAAAAAGGAGCCTGGCGTCTCCTTTCCACCCACCCCCTTCCTCCCTCGCCACATGACACTGGCGCCCCCTCACCTTCTGCCACGCATGGAAGCTGCCCAGGGCCCTCGCCAGAAGCAGGTGCTGGTGCCGTGCTTCTTGGGCAGCCTGCAGAACTGTGAGCCAAATAAACCTCTTTTCTGTGTAAACTCCCCAGCCTCAGGGATTACATTATTGCAATGCAAATGGATCAGGCTCCACCCTTGCTCATGCTGTTGCCTCTTCGAGAATGACTTTTGCTGGGGACATCTCCATAAGTCTGAGTCCCCATTAGAAGTGCCGCCTCCCTCTTCAGGGCCTCTCCCCCAGCATGGTGGTCTGACTTTCAGGCTTTTCCTGGGCCAGTCACCTATGCACTGACCTACCCAGTGGACAGGCCACCTACACTTGGGGGCAGGACAGCCCACTGGCACGGACACAGACTGGACACTCTGCTTAGAGCCAATGGCTTATTGAGAGGACGAGATGCCATCAGGCCCCCGTGGTATTCCTCGGAGTCCTTGGGCTTTCTGGGGTATGGCCATGTCAAATGTGGGCCTTTGAAAACAGCCAATGCCGTCTGATTGGCTTGTGACGTGTCTCGTGCCCCGTGCAGGATCATGTGTTTCTCTTATGGGGCTGGAGGGCTGGGGCCTGGGGCGGCGAGACCTGCAAGAAGCTCCAGGCTCCAATCCTGACCTCACCACTCTGAGAGCCCGTATTTGGGTTGGGACGGCACAGGTCCTGTTACTCTCTGGATGGGCTTGCACTGTGTGCTGGGGGTGGCTTAGGAGACAGCCGGCAACCGACTGTCTGCCTCGGGGCAGCTGTACCCCCAAGTGAAGTCGCAAGTGTCTTGGCAAAATTATTTTATGAGCCAGGAGTGTCCTTAAGGAGCAGTAGACCATTCATTCAGCCAGAAACTCAACAGTACTAACCATGACAGGAGCGAATCCTTATTTATAACAGGAGCGTTCTTTCCCATCGATGGCCTGCGGGGCAATTTTAGCCCCATTTACCAGAGGAGGAGACTGAGGCTTGGAGGCACTGAGGGTTTGGCTCAGGGAAGCACAGGTGGATGGGAGCCCCTGCTCTGTCCTTCCCAGAACATCATGGAGAAATAGTCCTGGCTTAAGTGGTACCCCGATGAGTGCCCCTGGGATTCTGTGGCAGGGATGGTGGCCTCTCTTTTCTCACAGACCACCTGAGTGTGTGGGGGGGGGTGGGAAGAGAGAGTGAGAGGAGGGGCAGGAGGTAGACGCTCAGAGGTAGAGCCTGGGGCCGCCGCAGTCATCGTGATCATCAGTGTTCCAGTGCAGTTTTCGTTCTCGGGGTTTCTTCATAGGCAGAGAGCGGTAGCCCCAGCCCAGCCGCCTGTCCACATTGTGTGCAGGAAGCTGCCAAAGGAAATAGGCAGAACGGGTACTCCTGTGTCGGGAAGGAAACTTTGTGCACAAATTGCAAACTGGCTCCCCCGAGCTTGCACAGGCCAGAACCACATCCCGTGGCGCCCATGGCAGTTGGGGCGGGGGGCTGGGAAGGGGGTTCCCGGCCAGACGCTCCCCTAAGCTGAGCGGTGGCGCTGCGCTCACTCTGCCCCAGTGTCCCGCTGTGCTTCTAAGCTTCCCTCTCCGTGGGAGGCTGCGTTGGCCCAGTCGTGACGTGACCCAGTCTCCTTCTCAGCTTCCAGACCCACATAGTCCCCGAATCTCACTCTGCACGTGGCCCTGACACAGCTCACCTCCTGTCACCTCCTGTGACTATCGCCCAGTTTTCTCATCTATCCTGTTTCTGGCCCAGCCTCCAGCCGCCCCGCAGCTATGCAGGCTCTGCCTGGCACCTACTGCCTTGTGTTCACTCTCCTCCCCACTCGCTCGACTTGAGAACTGGGCCCTGAGCAGGTTTGGGGGCAAAGGGAAAATAAAGACAAACCTGACACAGTCCTTGCTCTGCAGGGCCCCCAGCGAAGGCTGACTGCCTCACCTAGGCTTGGTTCTAGCGGGATCTGGTCTGAGCTCTGGTCTGGTCAGGAAGGGAATAAGACAGCCCCTGCAGTTCATGCAAAGAACCTACAAGTGAATCAGACATTCCTGTTTGCTGGGAGCAAACCAGCCACTTCAGGATAAAGGGCAGATAATAATAATAATAGGAGGCAGGGCAAGCCAGATGTGCCCCAGAGGGCAGAACGACAACCCTGGAGACCAGGGAGAAGGAGAAGACATCAATTTAAAGCTGAAGACCAGCAGATTTGGCTCATTGAAAAAGAGGAACATGACCTTGGGAGGCACGCACAGCTCAGTGCCAGCTCATCCCAGCCACGCGAGGAGAATGCTCCTCTAGGATGGTCATTTCTTTCTGCTCTACCTGTCAAACTCTTATCCAAGCTTCAAGACCCACTCAGATATGCCCTTCTCTGTCAAGTTTATCCTCATGCTGTAGGCAGAATTAATTTCTTTCATCCCCCCGTGTCTCCACAGCACTTTTGGAAATAATGCCTTGACTATAACTTATTATCTTGTATCATAATTGGGCTTGCTGGTGTGGGTGACCTTCCAATAGGCTCCTCGAGGCCGAGAGCCATGTCTTTTTTCATCTCAGTGTCCCTGGGGCCTATCTTGGGCCTGACACAGACAAGGTGCCCAGTGTAAGATGTGGCCGTTAGCAAAGTCTAATGTTACTGCCAGGAGCTGTCTGTCAGCTTTCCTTCACCTACTATCCCCTGGGCTGCATTCCAGCTGGTAGCTACCCTGACCGTCCAGGACCTGCAGACTTGCTATCACCACGGCCCAAACCTCTGCGTTGCTAACGACCTCTGCCCCCAGCAGGGCCATTAGTCACTGTCCTTTGGATTAGAGGACCATGCGCCCAGCTCCACAGGCCTAACCACACTATTCCCAAGCGACCATGTGTTTTCCCAGTCCCTGTAACCTGACAGGCGGCATTCCTAACTGTCCTCTGCGTGAACCTGGTGCAGTATTTTAGTGTGTCCTATAGAATAATATTGAGGGAACGAACAAATCAGTGGCAGAACCTTCTGAGATTTGCCTAATTGCAACTCAAATTGTTCCCAGATTGGAAATTACATGGCTAAGATGCCTTTTGGGGAACTGAATATTAGGAGCCCAGGAAGGTCAGCCAACAACGAGTTGCCAGAGTTTTTTCTCCATGAACTCTTACCGAGACATTTTCCTGCAATGAGACATGTATAGGTTGACTCAAAACAGATTTCACAATCGCTTTATCCAATTTTGGACGGCTTAATTTGGCAATTCACGTAACCCTCTTTAATCAGGCTCACGTTCAGGGGTTGTTGTGGTCTCAAGCACTTTGACGGTTCTATGGCACTCACGGCAGTGCCCTTAAGGGGGGAGGCCGTGCTGAGTCCCTGCTGTGCTCTGGGAGCTGGGGCCGTGCTTGGGACGCTTATGGGCCCTGGGTCACTGTGAGGACCCCAGCGAGGCAGAAGACCTGGGATTCTTGCACTGAGGTATGCAACACCTTGTGCCTTGAGTGGGACTATGTCCAGGCATGATGAAAGTGAAAGTGTTCTTTGTGTTAAGATTGTTCCAGTTTTGACACTCTTATGAAGGGTGTCGAGGTCTTAGGATTTTTTGACCCTGACATTAAATAAAAGATTGGCTATCTACCTAGTTCAGCACCCTCAGGGAAAAAGTAATTTCCTGTCCTTTGTCTTTAAGCCATGGGGAACCTCATCCCTGGAATTAGATGGGGAAGTAAGTCCAGTTGGTGGCATCTACATTGTCACCTCTTGGGGTTGAGAAAGATGCAAAATCTCTACCAGGGAGACTTCTATTGTCTGGCACTTTACTTTGCAAGGCCTTAGTTGTTGGCTGACTTGATGGGTATTCACACTCCTCCTATGAGGGAGCCCAGGGACAAATTATTCCCATTTTACAGATTGGGCAGACTGAGGCCTGGGGCATTGCAGTGATCTGTCCAAGGTCATTTGGGAAGTTCATGGCAGAGCCAGGTTAGACCCAGTCTCCTACTTCCTGTCTAGGGGTTTCTTTTCTTTTGTTTTTTTTTGTTAAGGAATCTTTCTCTTATTTGCTTGGATAAAATGCTGCTGAGCAGTTGAGGCTGGGCTTGTTCTAAGCGTGGTGTGTCACCACCCAGCAAGTGGCACATCGTCCTCAGACCCATCCCACTGGGCTCAGGCAACCATCACAGGCGTTTTCCCGAGTCTCCTGAGTGTGGTCACTCATTCATTCTCGACCCAAAGCCCCTAGGCACTGTTGCTTTGCTGGGGAGCCCAGGGCACCCCAGCCCCAGGCCAGGTGTGTTCAGGCCCCAGGTGGGGAGAAGGAAGGGCTGCCCAGGTGTCAGGCGCTAGTCCAGGTGCTTTGCATATATCATTTTATTTAGGGAGCAGCAGAGTCAGTGCTGGAAGATGTTAGGAAAAAGGGAAATCACTGTTGGCTGGATGGCAGGGGAGGGGTGTGTGTGTATAATGTAGCCTGTGTGTGGTACATAGTGTGTGTATGATGTTTACAGTGTGTGTGCAGTATGTGTATGTAATGTGTGTGGTGTGTGAGTGTGGCATGTACTTGCATGTAGTACATGTCATGTGTATGTGTTTAAGTGGTATTTGTGTGTACTGTGAGCATTGCATGTGCTTGTGTGTCATACATGTGTAAGGTGTGTGGTGTGTATGGTGTGGACATAGTGTATGTGTGTAGTAAACATATGATATGTGTTTGTGTGCAGCATGTATACGGTGTGTGTGGAGTGTGGTGTGGATATGGTACTTGTGGGGTGTATTTATCTGTCATGTGTGTGTAGTTGTATGTACAGTGTGTTGCATATATGGGGTGTGTGTGGTGTATTTACCTGTAGTGTATGCATAAGTTGTGTGTGGTGTGTGTCTGCAGTGTGTGGTGTATCGTCTGCAGTGTGTGTGTGGATGTGCATGCATGTGTGTTTGCAGAGCAGTGGTCAGGCACAGCTTCCTGGGGAGGGCCGTGGAAGATGGCGTTCAGAGCTGCCTTGCACCGTGACGGCGGGGCTGGTTTCGAGCAAGCGTTGACACTGAGGGGATGACACTGAGGGGTCATGACAGGAGACCATGTCAGCAGGGTGAACTGCTGCCGTGGTCCAGACAGAGCCCTCTGCAGGCGCCTGGCTCCCCATGTTAGCAGTAGATTTGGCAAATGCTCTTCTCGCAAACTCTCTCCAAAGACAGTGATCTGACCCCAGACATCTGCTGCAGCAAGGAAATAAGAACAGACGTAGACAGATACTGGCACGAGACTCGAAGAATAAGAGAAATAGGAACTTGTGGGGCAGGGAAAGGGGAGATGGTATTGATAGCAATCAGAGTGAGAAGGACGATTGTGTTACATATATATGTCACGTAGGAGATACATATTGGATATATGTGTCTGTGCATACGTGTGTGTGAGAATATTCTCACTGATGGGAATTCAGTGTATGTGTGTCCAAAAGAAGTTCATGAGGTATCAAGTTTCCCCCAGAGAAGGCCGTCAGCGGCAGTCCCAAAGGAGCCTGTGCTTGCGTTGCATTTGCGAGCTTTGTGGCGCTGCGGGCTCGCTGTACCCTGGGAGTGGTGTAGGGACGGCCTGTTAAAAGATGCCTCCAATCCGGATGGGAAGACTGAATCTAAAGCACGAGAAGTTTGAAAAAATCTCACAGCTAATATCCATGACTCTAGAATCTCCCAATTCCAGATCCTGATCCTGGAGGCTCATCTGGTTTATCTCTGAGCCCTGGTCTTTCCTCCACGGCTCTTAAGGACGTGAGAAGAGCTGAGAGTAATTTGTACTCTCCTTCACTTCTTTAGCAGTGAATATTCAGGAAACATCACTGTGTCTAGGCACCAGGAGGCCACTGTGACCCAGGCAGTCATGGGAGCATGTCGTGTAGAAAGGATGTGTGGCCTAAAAGAACAGAGGATGCCTAACCCAATCCAGGAGGACACAAAAGGAGATCAGGTCACCAGGGAGCCTGGAAAAGGGGCAGTGTGTTTTGCAGCAATGGGAACAGCGGACGCAAAAGTGCCCAGGCAAGAACAGGCATGGTGGCTTCCAGGAACAGAGAGAGGTTTATGTCCCTGGAGCCCCGGGAGCCAGGGACAGAGTGGTCTGTGCTGAGCCTGGAGAAGTAGGCAGAGAAGGCGTTGTCCTGTGGGAAGCCCTGTGCACCACCCCAATCCCCACCAGGAAGCGGAGCCCATTTGAGACAATGCTGCCTGGCACTGACCACCAGAGACAAAGGCAAAAAGCTACTGCCCAAATGCACAGGTGACCTGTTGGCGTGGGCGTTGCCTCCAGCTCCCCAACAACTGGGTCTGAAGGCCTTGAGCACAGCCTCGTCTGCTGGGCCAGCTGGTATCCGCCTACCACAGCCTGGCATGGAAAGTACCAGATTATCCCTCACCCTACCTCTGGGCCTCTCCAGCACCCTGCTATAAAGAAAAATTCTGGGGCCCAAAGCCAGCTTTCAATCTATGGGTAGAATCAACTTGTCCATACCCTTTTGTCTACCTTTCTTTTTTGTTTTCCCCTTGATCATATCTTAAGTTACATAAGAGTTTCTTCCAAATGCAATTTATGAAGAGTTGATTTTGGAACTGAATTCTGTTTGCTTAGATAAGGGTAACTTGGCAAAGAGAAATCAAGAATAATCTTAAAATAGGATTTCTTGTGACCTGTTTTTCACCTAGAAACACTTGCTTAATTCAGCTCCATTTTACAGATGGGTAAAGAGAGTCGTCATGCTGCAGCGAAGCCTTTGTGCTGTCACAGAGGTGGCCCTGGGGTCTGATGCGCTGTCCTCTGCCCCAGTCTCCTCTGTCCTGAAGCTCCTCCCACCATCCTGGGTTTATAGTCAGCGCTTCTGTTCCCTCATCCCTTAGAAGCACGTGGCTGTGGAACAGGGTAGAAGGAAGCCCAGGTAAGGGCCTCAGTGAGCACACGCATGTGGGCTGGGAGGGACTGGTGTGCTCAAGAGCAGCCGAGAGGCCGTTTGCTGGTGCAGAGGCACCTGGAGGACAACGGGGAGATGAGGAAGGTTGAGGCCGGACCGCAGAAGGCCTTGCATTATGGACTTAGAAATTTGGACATTATCATCTAGGCAACAAAGAAAGTCACGGAGGCCTTTAAGGAGAGGAGTCACGTGATGAAAGCCGAAGGGTGTGGGCTGAGAGCAGTGGCACTGCGCCTTCTTACCTCCAGGGGTCGCTATGGGGCTCAGGTGACTGTGAAGTGGGCAAATACCTAGAAAGCTGGACCAGGCCGCCCCTGCCCAGTGTCCAACCATGTGCTGGCAGCTCCCAAATTCTTATCTGTTTTTTGAGCTTGAAACTCACACAACGGTAGCGTCCTTAGCATCTTCGCTTGGAAGTCTCACAGGCTCAAACTTAGCACATCCCAAATGGAGGGCTTGATATTCCCTCTCCAACCTGTTCTCCCTTCGTCTTAGCCTCGATAAATGGTATCTCCAGGTACCCGGTTACGCCAGTTGGACACTGAGACATCATCCTTCCCCCTCGACACCAATCCTGTGGATGCTAGCTTCAAATAGTTTTGAATGTACCCATTTCTTTCCTATGGCCTCTACCCGAGTCTAGCTGCCATCAGCTCTCTGGAACTTCTCTGCAACTTACCCATTTCCTTGATTCATTTTAGAGCCTCATCCAACCTACTGCCCCCAAGCAGCTAGACTGATCTTTACAAAAATAAATTAGAGCATGTAACCTCCCTGTGTAGAGCCCCTCACTGGCTTCCCTTTGCACCAGGACAAACAGTGCAATCCCTGCCATGGCCTCCAAGTCCTCTCGTGGTGGCCCAGATGCCCCTTCTGCCTCATCTCTTGCTGTCTTCTCTTTGCCCGTGATGCTTTGCTGCATGAGTTCCTTCTGGGGCATGATGCTCCCTGTGGCTTCCTTCCTTAGCCTGGGCCACTCTTTCTCCCCCACAATCCCCACTTGTCTTCACATCTCATGGTAAGTAGCATTTCTGCAGGGGGCTTCCATGACCCCCCAAGCCCAAGCAGTTTCTCTTCTGTTTTCCTCTCCTATAGAGGCCTGTTCTTTTCCTTTGAAATCCTCATCATGCTCTGTGATTCTTTTGTGTCTCCTTGTTCGATGCCTGTCTACCCCACTAGACTGTGAGCTCCCCGAGGGCAGAGAGCTTGTCTGTCTTGTTCACTAGTATGATTCAGAGCCTGGCTAGTGCTTGACACATGGGAGGTGTTTGCTAAATAGTGAGCGATTGAATGAATGAATAGTGCTCTGCCATCATTCTGTGATCCTGTTCTTCCTGCATCTCCCCAGACTATGGGCAGGAGAAGGAGGAGCTGTGGTTCGAGGATGTTGGCTCAGGAGACGGTAATCACAAGTGACTTGTCCCTGCTCAGTGTGAAGGGGCAGGGGCTGTAGCCCACAGAGGCCCTGGAGACCCCTGTGATGGAAATGACATCCAGGCACTCTCACCAACATCCCTGTCCACCTGCAGCCCAGCCTCTGAATGACCTGAATGACTCAGGGGCCAACAGTTCACTCCCAGTGGCTTGCAGACAACAGCTCAGGCTGGGATCACCTGTTTTCAAATAGCAATTCTCATCTTTGGATTAGAAAAATAAGGCCACAGGAGGCTGATCTGGGCTTTCAAAAGGGTCAGCCCATCAACCATGCCTTTTCTTTCTCTTATAACTTGCAATTCTATCAGTTTCCCAACTGATATTTATTTGTGCATACAAATAAATTCCCATTGATGGCAATAATCTGAATTTTACTACCCTTCCCATCTGTCTGTAGAGTCTTGACTGCCTTGCAAAGTTCCCACTAAATGTTTCTGGATTGCCCTGGATGTCTCTTGTGTGCTGGGCACGTCTGGCCGCCACTGTGGGCATCTACTTCTCCTAGGAACTTCCACCCCCTCACTGAGTTTCTGTATCACCGCAGGGCCCTGGCAGGCCACCTGAGCACGGCTCCTGACTCCGCTGTCATCTTCTGTGGCTCCACAGCCTCCTGTGGCCACCCCTGCTGCCTGCCCATCCCCCCAGGGACTGCAGTCCTCACCAGCCATGGCACTGCTGCGCAGGGGCCCTCCCAGCCTGAAACCGAAGGCTGTTCTGTGCTCTCTCCCATTACCAGCTTGTCTCATAAGGAATATAAAGACGATAGATGTGAATCCACAGGACTGGACAGGGAGGGGATTGGGGGTCAGAACCAGAGCCACTCAGAATCTCTCCTCTGCTAAGGTGTGGAAACCTTACACCTAGGTCTCCATTGTTGAGTCTTGCCTCAGGATGAATTCTCTCCCCAGGGGCAATCTAGTTCTTTATGCAGTTAGATTTCTGGGAATTCTTTCCTGAACATGTCTGGATCCCTGCACAAGCCTGAGCAGGGACCCTTGCTGTTAACCACTATGGTCCAGGAGGGGCTGAGCTTGGGGGTCCTGAGCATTACAGGTAGTGTCCATGCTGTGGGCTGGGAAATGGGCCCTAACTGCCTGTCTGCTTGTGGAAGATGTAAATCTCCCTGTGCTTGGCTGGCTGTTGGAGTCAACCTGAGGAATGGGATTCCATGATCCTCGTTTCTCTCCTTAGCAAATGTTTTGCTTTTTAGCATGTCTGGTCATCTTCTGGCCTACCTTTATGATTCCTCACCTGGGTGTACAACATGCAGGAAAATCAAATATTCCAAAGTACAGGTTAGAAGACCCCTTGGGAAGCTGCAGCATTCCAAGGAGACGTTATAGATTTTTGTCTTAAGTAGATTACAGCCTGAGAGCCCTCCAAGTTGTCTCTGGAACTGGAGCTATAAACATCTCTGAACAAGACGCACACGGCTTGGCGTCTGTAGGGGAGCCCGAGACTGGAGTAATGATTGGCAGACAGCTCTGGGGCTGGTGGAAAGTTTTGGATCAGACCCCACCAATGCAACAAGGGGCCTGGGATTCCGTAGTGGTTGAATGGGCAGATGATTTGGCCCTGACAAGGTACATGGTCATGCCTGAGGGTGAATCACCTGCTGTAGCTGGCATGGTGTCCCTGAGGCCCTTCCACAGGCTGGAGGCACCTTTGCTCTGCTTGCTTTTGTTGGCAAAGCTGATGCACATGGAATGTTTCCTTCGAGTTAAAGGCTGTTATCTTGCTAGGAGAGGGCCAAGAGTTTTCTTTGGGTTTCCAGCCCATGAGGGAGAGTTCTTCAAGGCATCGCTCCCCTGCTGCTGAAATCATGCTGGGCTGTGGCTAACAACTCAATTCAACACGGATGGAACTTCCTCCTGGGTGCCAGATACCAAGCAAGGCCTTAACAGCGGTGGTTAAGACGTGGCTCCTGCCCTCAAGGTTACCTTGGTCAAAATACAGAGCAGTGGTGCAAAAACATCATTCTGGCCACACGGTGGACGGTGTTATCCATTTTTGTTTGGCCGAAAACCCTTTTGAGAGTCCAGTGAAAGCAGTGGCTCCACCTGTGAAAATGTGCACGTGCACCCCTCCCCACAGTGCGGGGATCCCTGAAGTCGGAGCCTCGGTTTGAAAAGTTCATCCCTGAGGACAGATTGAAGGGTGGCTAGAGGGACACCAGTCTGTGGGCTGTTGTGTTATTCCTGGCAAGGGAGAAGCTGGGTCCAAGAAGTGGTGCTGGGATGGAGAGGAGTGAAGTAGAGTCCTTGAAGGGGGTGGGGCAGGAAGACTCAGATTTCTAATCCAGATGCCTGGGTGGCAAGTGGTGCCACTAACAAGGAGAAGACATGACCTCTCCTTCTCCACTGGGGAAGGGTTACGGTTAGGGTTAGGATCAGGAGAGGCGACGCAGGAACAGACAGTCCAGGGGATGACAGCAGGGAACCTTGGAAGCCATGGACATGGATGCAGGTGAAGGCCACCTTCGTTTCCAGCCTAGATGTGCTGGCCTGGGCAAGGGCAGCTGTGGCCCCACCAGGCAGCCTGTGATCTTCATGCTCAGCCTTAGGGGTGTGGCTTTATCTCTGATGTGCAGCTTGGCCTTGGGCATAAACACAACACCTCAACTAAGCTGGTGTCAGGAAATAGACTTAACTACACATCACGCTAAGGCCACATTTCCCCCTGGCGTGAAATGTTAAGTTTTGTTTGTAGAACCACAGGTTGTTGGGGGGCACATCAGAATCATCTGGGAAACTTTTTAAACTGACCACGTCTAGGCCACCTAAGATCTGCTGATGCATCTTGTCTGGGGTCAGGGGCCGGTGTCAGGTGTTGAAAAAGTCCCCAAGTTGCTTCTGATGTATGCTGTTTAAAAACCACCAATATGGACCATCCCTTCCTTTTATACCTGAAGAAGTAGAGTCTTAGAAGGGAAGGAGTTGTGGCCAGGACCCTCTGCAAGTGGCAGGGCGTGGCCCACATTCCTGAGTCCCGAGCCCATACTCTCCTCATTCTCTCAGTGCTTCTTCCAGGGGGCTGGGGCTAGGCCATCGCCTCAGGCTCCACCCACCAGACTTAGATATTAGACATTTGTTCTGATATCTTGCAGTTCTTCCCTTGAAGGCCTAGGGGACATGCGTCTTCCATCCCAGGTGCTTACAATGGAAAAACAGCCTTAAAAGTTTTCCCTGAAGCCCCTGCTAGGAAGTAGGCGCAGAGATGGCTTTTTTCCCAGCCTTAAAGGACACTTGGGTCCCATCACAGCATGTGGAACACAGGCCTTGGCACGCTCAGGGCCCTCAAATTCTTCCCTGAAGACATCATGGAGCCAGTCTGTTCTGCTTTGGGCACAAGCAGCCTGGCTTCCCTGAGGGAGCAATCTCCAGAGGGACCCTTTCTTTCCTGTTCATGGTTTAGCTTGGCTGCAAGGCTGGGGCTGCCAGTGCCCAGGTGGGTTCCTCTAGGGCCAGAAGGGCAGGATTGCTGGGGATAGGGGTGCTGGCCCTCAGCAGAGGCTGTTTCAAACAGGTAACACTCAGAGGGCCTGTGAGCACAGCCTCATGCTTTGGTGAGTTCTCTGCGGGGATTTTCTAAGCTGCCCCAGTGCACGTGGCTTGGACCACTGCCCTGGCTCTCAGAGGCAGCCTCCAGCCCACACCCTGTTAGCAGGCTCTGAAATGGGAGGGATGCTCAGTGTGGGGCAATCAGGGACATTTGTGGATGACATTCTTGTCTTCCTCAGCTTCCCTCCCCTGTAAGAGAAGAGAGAAGTTAACAATGCCATCGTATAAATGACATGATTATACAGAAACCCCCCGAGGAGGTGGCATTTGGTTCCAAGTGGGCATCTTTGCATGGGTGGAGGAGTCCGAATGTGTGCGGAGGAAGCAACCCTGCAGGGTGGGACTCTGGAGTGTGGGAGAGGGTGTTTCAGGCACCATGAATCCCCCAAGTTTTTCCTGCACGGGCATGAGTACAGTGAGTTTGCCCAGGCCACACCTTGCTCTGTGTGGACATGGACAGCAGGGAAGAGTAAGTATCTGGTAACAGATAGCTGGAACAGCAGACATGCAATGTCACAGGCTGGGTCGGTTAGACATAAAGGCTTTGTGCTTCCAAAACTGAACTCAGAGAGATGACGGACAGACTGAGGATTCGGTCCAACAATGATATCAGTCCTTATCCAGTGAAGAGAGCAGACTGGCTTACCGCAGCCAGGCACACAGGTCACCGGGAGACAGAGGACAGGGGCAAGGTTGGAGGATGCAGGGGGGATGAGGGAGATCACAGATGGCAGAGGAGTAGCGGAATGAATGCAGCCTGGGTGGAGGGAGAGATGGCCCCTCTACTGACTTTCGCTTGTGCTCCAGGGAGGGTGAATTGGTGATTAAGGCCAGAACGTGCTTTTGTAGATTTAACATTTACAATTTGACTAGAGCTCCAAGGCATGTGGTCATTTACAATCTTGTTGAGAGACGAGTTTGAGTGGGACTCTCTGCAGTGCTGGAGCAGACCAGGAACGATTTGGTCAGACACAGAGCTGAGCCGGCCTCCTGCACGCACGTCTCCAAGCACACTGTTGTCCTCTGCTTCTCACAACACTGTAACTCTTGAAGGGAAATACAGAAACGTGTGTGCGTATGTGTGTGTGAGTTATAGAGTGTGGGGAGAAGGCACACATACCACTCATATTGTATTCTGAGTAAATGGCCCCTCCTGGAATTGTGCAGTGCACAACCTGCACAGCTGCATGTATTAGCTCTGACTTAGCCAAAAGATAGAAACTTTGAAAAATTTAAAAAGAACTACTGAGCTTAGCACTGGGTTGGCTCTGTGATGTGGAAGAGTTCATCATATATACTTTATCTGGGGAGTGGAAAAGGAATTTGGGAGGCTCTTGCAGAAAATGCTCCAACTAGTGGGAAAACTTGCCTCTCATCAGGTAAGAGATAAAACTCCAGTGAAAGTCAAAAAGGCTGTTAACTGTGGCATGAAGCTAGGGCATAGAAAATATGAGCTCTCCTCAGAAATACAATGTGGGAGAAAACCAAGGGCTTATCCCAAAATGTCTGCATTTGTATATTTGTGGTTTGCTGAAGGTTTCTGGCAATATTGAAATGTTGTTTACGAAGTCCTACTGTATATGATATGTATAGACACATGTGTGCAGATGAACAAAGTCACTTGGTCTCAGATTGTAGATAGTGGGTGCCCATTTTATGTGCATTTATGCTACATGCTGACTTTAGAAATTAATCATAATTTAAGACGCAACTTCACCATTGCCTTCAGACTTCACAACAACCAACGAAACTATTGACAAGCATCAAGGTTATAGTTAGGAGCTTACTATAGAGACGGAATGGCAGGAGCCCTTTGGAGAAGCAGGTGCTCTCTACACAACTTCCAATTATCTGTGGGAGTGTGATGGTTATCTTAAAGAGAACGTTTTAAAAACTCTTCATCGAAGTGTAACATACATACAAAAAAATGTACAACATAAGCACATGGCATGAGGAAGTTTTACAAATGGATCCTCCAGTCTAACTCATACTGATATTAAGAAAAAGAACATAACAAGCCTTCCAGAAAGCTTCTCAGACTCCTCCTGGTCACTTCTTCCCAAATGGAACCAATATCCTGACTTTTAACATCATACTAAATAGATTTGTTTGGCTGATTTTGAACTTTATATAAATAAAGTTTGTGCCTGCCTTCTTTTATTTAGCATTGTGTTGGTTGGATTTATCCCTGTTGTTGTTTGGCTAGGAGTTTATTCATTTTATCACTGTTCTATGCGTATTTCACAATTTATTCATTCTACTGGTGATAGGCATTTGAGTGGTTTCCAATGTCAGGCTCTCACAAAAGAGCAGAAAGTTCTAAATGTCCTGGAACTTTGTGTAGCCACTCTCCTTTTGCTTTTGTTTTTTTAGAGTAGATCAATCTTTCTCAAACTGAAACGTGCAATATACACACAACCATGAATACTGTACTTTATGGGCTCTTTCAGGGATTTTCAGGAATAGTTTAGGTCAGTACCACTCGCAGTGTGGCCTGCGGACCGCTGGTCTAGTCTGGCTTATTTGTTTGCAATGAGATAAGGACCTCTTGCCAGAACGTACATCAACTGTCGCTAAGCTCTTGAGTACAGTAACATTTTAATTTTTTCATAGTAAGACTTTCTTGATGAAGGAAGCAGTATCTTGATTTAACTTCTGGCATGAGATTCTTACCTAACTGTAACCCAGTAGTATTAATAGCAAGCAGTCCACAGGCTGGCTACTTTGAATAAAATTCAGATAGACTATTTAAAATTTTTAATTTTCACATTATATGATGATTATAGAACCTATTATCTTCCACTCCTATCTTCATAAGATGCACCGCTGTGTAGTTTACACATATTAAAAGAAAAACTTCAGACAAATTAAATTTAACAGTTTAATTGATCAAAGAACAATTTCAGGTAGCACCTCCCCCCTTCCGCTCACCGACCCCCCAGAACAGAATAGGTTCAGAGAGACTCCGTGCTGCAGGGTGATGGGAGTGGATTTAGGGACGGAAAAAGGAAAATGACCTACAGATGTACAGAAAACAGAAGTAAGGCACAGAAACAGCTGGATTGGTCGCAGCTTGGGGTTTGCCTTATTTGCACACGGTTTGAACAGTTGGCTGCCTTTGATTGGCCGACACTCGATAACTGGTACAAGAGCAGGTTACAGTCTGTTTACACCTCCAGTGAGGTCATCGCTCGCTATGAATGGAGAAAACTTTAGGCCAAACTTAAAGTATGCAAGGGGCAGCTTTAGGCCAAACTTAATTTAACAATTAGCTCTTTGAGGTAGAACAAAAGTTTAGGTCTTGATGTCACTCTGTCGCTATGGTAAATGTACTTAATTTGGTCTCAGATCTTACTGGGAAATAGCAAAGCAGTGGGTTTTGTAAGGTGGGAACATGGACTTCAGGTTTCTTTTTTGTAAGGGTTAGAGCAAAAGGGACCACCGCATGCTGGAATCTCCTGTTTTCAGGAGAGAAAAAAAAAACCTCGTCTGTTTTGGGATCTACCTGCTTCCTCAAAGTTTCAGTTTGATGTGTCGCATTTAGCGCGAGTGACTCCATTTTTGTTTGGTCTGGTCTGTGGGGGCCCAGTGCACCAGCTCAGTCCAAAACAACAACCCCCATAACTTTGTTTAACACACATTACTTGGATTTGCATTTTCCTCTGGGGCTTTATCAAGTTCAAAGTGAAAAGAAGCTCTTTCAGTTTTGCTGAGGAGAGAGGCAGACTAGACTCAGAGACACCAATGGGCCCATATTTTCCTGGAGGATTAGAAAAGCAGCCAGCCCCTTGGCAGAATGTGTCTGGGCAGTCCTCAGGTGGGGATGACATTCCTTAACTGGCTTGGCTAATGGGATTCATTTGGGATGTTAAGTCTTGCAATTGAACAATGGCAACCCCCCACCAAGCTGTTCCACACTGCGGTTACCTCCTGCCCGTCCTTCCTCCGTGTATTCGCTCATGCAGTGATTTCCACCTGTAACACCCCGTCTCTGCAATGCTGCCCATCACTCAAGCTCTGTTTCAAGTATCTCTTCCTTTTTTCAAATAATCTACTGAGATGAAATTTATACAATATAAAATGAACAATTTTAAAGTGAAAGACTCTATGGCGTTTAGTACATTGACGACTTAGTGCAACTACCACCTCTGTGTGGTTCCAAAACGTGTCTATCACTCTGAAGCAAATCCCCTTACCTACTGACATGGCTTAAATTGCACGCCCCCCATTCATATGTTGAAGTTCCAGTTATAAAAAGGGGACATTTGGACACAGAGCCATGCACACAGGGAGCAACTGTCTGGGGATGAAGGCAGAAATGGAGGTGACACAGCAGAAACCCAGGACCACCAAAGATTGTAGCAAACCACAGAAGCTGAGAGACAGGTATGGGACAGTTTCTCCCTCACAGCCCTCGGGAGGAACCAATCTTACCGAGACCTTCATCTCAGACTTTTGGCCTCCAGAATCATGAGACTGTAAATTTCTGTTGTTGAAACTGCCCAGTTTGTAGCACTTTGTTGCAGACCCCTAGGAAACTAATTAAGCAGTTTCTCCCCATTCCCTCTGTGATGGTCAATTTTATGCCTCAACTTGCTTAGGCTATGGTACCCAGATTTTGATCAAACATGGGCCTAGATGTTGATGTGAAGGGTTTTTTTTTTTTTTTTTTAAAGCTGTAATGAACATTTAAATCAGTAGACTTTGACTAAAGCAGATGACTTTTCATCATGTGGGTGGGCCTCATCCAGTCCATCCAAGTTGAAGACCTTTAGAGAAAAAAGACTGCCGTGCCCTGGGGAAGAAAAAATTCTGCCTCCAATCTGTCTTCAGACTGTGATATCAACACTTCCCTGAGTCTGCAGCTGAGCCTGCCCTGCAGATTCAGCACCAAGTGGGCCAGTACTCACAGTCACCTGAGCCAATTTTCTTAAGATAACTGTCTCTCTTTCTCTCTCTTTATATATACATATTTACAAAAGAATATATGAATATTCTGTTTCTCTGCAGAATCCTGACTAACGTACCCCAATACCCCCAGCTCCTGGGAACCACCAATCCACCAATCTGTATTGTGTCTCTATAGATTTATCTATTCTGGACATTTCACATAAATGAAATCATAAAATATGTGACATTTGTGTCTGGCTTCTTTCACTTAGAATAATGTTTTCTAGATTCATCCACATTATAGCACGTTCAATACTTCATTTCTTTTTAAGGCTGAATAATATTCTATTGTAGGTACAAACCATAATTTGTTTACCCATTCATCCAATTGGTGGAGATTTAGACTGTTTCCACCTTTTGGCTACATGAATAGTGCTGCTATGAATATACGTGTACATGTACTTGTTTGAGTCCCTATTTTCAAATCTTTTGGGTATATTCCCAGGAGTGGAATCGCAGTCATATGGAAATTCTATTTAACTTTTTGAAGAACTGCCAAACTGGTTTTCACAGCAGCTAAACCATTTTACATTCCCACCAGCAATATATGAAGGTTCCAATTTCTTTACCTACTTGCCAACATGGTATTTTCCATTTTTTTGATTATAACCATCCTAGCTGTTGGGAAGTGGTACCTCATTGTGGTTTTGATCTGCATTTATCTAATGACTAAGGTGTTGGACATCTTTTCATGTGCTTTTGGCCATTTGTATATGGTTCTTTGGAGAAATATCTATTCAAGTCTTTTGCCCATTTTTATGAGTTATTTATCTTTTTGACTCTTAGCAGATATATGATTTGCAAATATATTATCTCATTATATAGGTTGTCCTTTCATTTTCTGAATAGTGTTCTTTAATGCACAAAAGTTTATTGTGATGAAGTCTATTGTGATGAAGTCTTTATTTTGATGAAGTCTAATTTATTTATTTTTTCATTTGTTGCCCATTCTTAGATTTCTAAGCGTATCTAAGAATCCACTGCCAAATCCATGGTCATGAAGGTTTACCCCTATGTTTCCTTCTAAGAATTTTGTGGGTTTAGCTCTTGTATTTAGGTTTTTGATCCATTTTGAGTCAATTTTTGTGTATGGTGTGAGGTAGGGTCAAACTTCATTCATGTGCATGTGGATATTCAGTTGCCCCAGAACATTTTGTTGGAGTGATTATTCTGTTTTCATTAAAGGCCTTGAAACCCTTGTTTGAAAATCAATTAGCAATTGAGGTATGGACTTATTTTGAACTCTTAATTATATTCCATAAGTCTATATGTCTATCCTATGTCAGTACCATACTGTCTTGATTACTGTAGATTTAGAGTAAATAAGTTTTGAGAAAAGAAAGTGTGTGAGTCCTCTAACTTTGCTCTTTTTCAAGATGGTTTTGGCTATTTGGAGTCCCTCAAAATTCCCTAAGAATCTAAGGATTGGCTTTTTCATTAGGCAAAAAGGTTATTGAAATTTTGATTGGATTGCACTGAATTTGTAGATTGCTTTGGGTAGTATTGTTATCTTAACAACATTGTGTCTTCCAATTCATGAACATGGGATATAGTTCCATTTATTTAGGTCTCTTAATTTCTTTCAACAATGTTTTGTAGTATTCTGTGCACAAGTCTTTTACTTCTTTTGTTAAATTTGTTTTTAGGTATTTTATTCTCTTGGATACTGTTGTAAATAGAATTGTTTTCTTAATTTCCTTTTCAGATTGTTCATTGCTGGTGTGCAGAAACACAATCAATTTTTGTGTGTTGATCTATCCTCTACAACTTTGCTGAATTTATTTATTAGCTTTAGTAGCTTTTTGTGAAATCTTTGAAATCTTCCTATATATAAGATCATGGAGTTTGAGACCAGCCTGAGCAACAAAGTGAGACCTTGTCTCTACACAAAATAAAAAAATTAGCTAGGCATGGTGGCTCATGCTTGTAGTTCCTATTACTTGGGAAGCTCAGGCAGGAGGATTACTTTAGCCCAGGAGTTTGAAGTTGCAGCGAGCTATGACAATGCCACTATACTTTAGCCTGGGTGACAGAGCAAGACCCTGTATCAAAAAAAAGAGAGATGATGTTGTCTATGAATAATGACAGTTTTACTTCTTTCATTCCAATTGGATGCCTTTTATTTTTTTTCTTGCTAAATTTCTCTCGATAAAATTTCAAGGACGATGTTCACTAGCAGTGATGAAAGTGGACATCCTTGTTTTGTTCCTGATCTAAGGCTGAGAGCTTTCAGTCTTTCACCATTGAGCACAATATTAGCAGTGGATTTTCAATACATGCTGTTTATTGTGTTGAAGAAGTTCCCTTCTATTCCTAGTTTTCTGAGTGTTTTCACCATAAAAGTGTGTTGGATTTTGTCAAATGTTTTTGTACATTAATTGAAGTGACTGTGGTTTTATTCTTCCTTCTCTTAATGTGGTATGTTACATTTACTGATTTTCTATGTTGAACCACACTTGCATTCCTACGGTAGATCCCACTTAGTCATGACTACATATACTCCTTTTAATATGCTGCTGTATTTTGTTGAATAATTTTGCATCTATATTCATGAGAGATATTGGTGTGTAATTTTCTTTTCTTGTGGTGTTTTTATCTGGCTTTGGTGTCAGAGAAAGGCTGGATTCATAGAATGAGTTAGGCATTTTCTCCTCTTCTATTTTCCAGAAGACTTTGAGAAGGACTGACATTCATTCCACTTTAAACATTAGGTTGGATTCACCAGTGAAGTCATCTGGCCCTGAGATTTTTTTTTTTTGTTGGAAGTTTTTGATTACTGATCAATCTCTTTACTTATTATTGGTCTGTTCAGATTTTCCATTTTTCTTGAATCAGTTTTGGTAATTTATGAGTTTCTATAAATTTGTCCATTTCATCCAGGTTATCCAATTTGTTGGCATATAATTGTTCATAGTATCCTTATAATCGTTTCTATTTTGTTAGGGTTGGTAGTAATGTCCCTACTTTTATTTCTAATTTTATTTGAATTTTCTCTCTTTTTTCCATAAGTATATCTAAAAAAGTTTTGTCAAGTTTGTTGATTGTTTCAAAGGACCAACTTTTGCTTGTATTGGGTCTCTCTTTTGTTTTTCTATTTTCTGTTTCCTCTCTGCTCTATTCTTTATTATTTCTGTCATTCTGCTAGTTTTGGGTTTAGTTTGCTCTTCTTTTTCTGATTCCTTAAGGTGTAAAATTAGGTTACACATTTAACATCTTTTTTATTTTTTAATGTAGGTGTTTATTGCTATAAATTTTCCCATGAACACTGCCTTCACTGTATCCCATACGTTTTGTTAGATTGTGCTTTTATTTTCATTTATCTCTAAATATACTCCAGTTTCCCTTGTGATTTCTTCTTTGACCCATTGGTTGTTTAAGAGTATTATTTCCATATCTTGGCCATTATCATGTGCCACAACACAGATGAACCTGGAGGGCATTATGTACAGTGAAATAAACCAGACACAGAAAGGAAAATATTGCATGATCTCACTTATATGTGGAATTTTTTAAAAAGTCAAATATATAGAGATAGAGAACACAACAGTGGTTACCAGAGTCAGGATGGTAGTAGCGGGGAAGAAAAGAGGAGATGTAGGTCATATGATACAAAGTAGCAGATACACATATGAACAAGTAAAAAAAAAATTAATGTGTAACATGAGGACTATGGTTAATAATAGTGTATTGTATTCAGGATTTTTGCTAAATGAGTAGATTATAGATGCTCTTGCCATGGGATGTGGGGGAAATGAGTAACTGTGAGTAACGTGAGATGACAGATATGTTAATATGTTCCACTATAGTAACAATTTTACTATAAGTACATATAACATCATATTGTATACCTGAAATATACACAATCAAATTTATTTTAAAGAGAGCATATTTTTTAATTTCTATATATTTGTAAAATTTCCAGTTTTCTGTCTTTTATTGATTTCTATATTTCATTGCAGTAACAGATGATACTTTGTATGATTTCAATGTTTTTAAGTTTATCGAGACTTAATTTGTGGCCTAACTTGTGGTCTATCCTGGAGAATGTTTCATATGTACTTGAGAAGAATGTGCATTTATTCTGCTAATTTTGGGTGGAGTGTTCTACATTGATCTGTTAAGACTTATAGTGTTGTTAAAGTTCTCTATTCCTTCATTTATCCTCTATCTAGATGTTCTATCCATTATTGAAAATGGGGCATTGAATTATCCAACTATTATTATAGAACTGTTTATTTCTCCCTTCAAATCTGTCAACATTTACTTAATATATTTTGGAGCTCTGACATTTGGTGCATATATGTTTATAATTGTTACATTTTCTGATTATTACTATATAATGTCTTTTTTAGTCTCTTGTTCCCAGTTGGCCTTGTAACTAGATTATATTCCCATTACCTAAAGTAGAATGTTAGTGGCTTTAGATCTAGATCTCAGTTTTTTTTCCAGAGCTCTCCATTGGACCCTATTCCTCAGAGACATCTGGAAATGTTGGCCAAATTGACTCTTATGCTTATTACTGGGCCCCTGGTCTTCTCTGGATATCTGGCTTTGTTCATATTGGCCTGGACACAGTTTCCTTGCTCTGAAATGGGGGTTAGGAAGGAATCCTTTGTTCTTGCTTCATAGGAGAAGGCAGAACAGAGGAGGCAGGTGCCACAGGGGAGCAGGTGATCCTTTACTTGTCCCCTCTTCTTGTCCTCTTCTGTTTCTCCATGCAGAGTTTTTCTTTCCAAAGAAAGTTTGACTCACAAGATGATTGGGTGTTGGGCTCTGGCTGGGCCTAAGGCCTTCCACTTCCAGAGTGATCCCAGCAGCCTTAATGCAGCCTGATGTCTGTGCCAGTAAGCTTGTTTAGGGAACAAAAATCATAATGACTTTAATTAGGTTTTAGTGTAAATAATGAACAGAATTACAGAACAGGCTCTTTTGTCACTCTCATGGAATTTATGGTTGTTTGAAAAGTCAACACCCACTTCTAGCCACTCCTGTCTTCACTTCTTGGTCAACCAAGCATCTTCATTAATCAATGGGGTTGGCTTCTGATGACAAAGTGGAAACTCTGAGCTGGCCTTTCCACCTTGCAGTGACAGCTCACCGTTCCTCAACCCCCTGTCCATCTGGGGCTCCAGTTTCAGCCTGGATGTCCACTCCTGAAGGGCTATGCTTTGAGAAACACTGGGCAGGGTGAGCAGTGGGCCAGTGATGTTGGAGGTGGTAGACTATGCAATGGAAGGAAGGCTGGAGAGTTCTGGCCTCCTACTCAGAGCCCAATTCCACCATGTCCTGAGTATCTACTATATTCCAGTTGCTGTACTAGTCACTGAATCCTCAAAGGTTAGGGGAGCCCATAGCAGGTCAGATCAGACCTGTCCAAGCAAAACTGAGTAGGGTGAAAGACAAAACCCAGCATTCAAGTAAGGTCTGGCATGGGCCAGGAGCCTAGGGCCTTCCATAGGCCACATAAGGGTTTACAACCATCTTGGGTGCCAAGTTGGCTTTGTAGGATGAGCTGGGGAGGAGGTGAAGTTGCTCTTTGAGTTATCCAGTCTTTCATATACTTTAAAGGCCAAGATGCCAGTTTCTATGGTTTGTAAAGTTCTCTTCCTCCTAATCTGGTTCTCATCCCCTGCCATCAATATTTTATTTGCTAGCCTGGCATTTCCAACCTTAAAGAGTGCTGAGTGAGCAGTCCCCTCTCCCTCCGTCTCCCATCCCATGGACCAGCCCCCACATGGCTTAGAGATATTAGAAAACGCATAGCTACCCTGTGTCTTTGAGCAACCATGGTGCAATTTTCCACCTACTGTTCTGATAGAAGCTTCCTGAGGACAGGGGCTTGGGTCTCTGCCTGAGCTTTTCCAGCTCTGAGCGATGATGCCTGAGTTCCCCTTTTCCTGAGCACACCCTTCACTGTCCCCTACGAGAGCTGCCTATTCCCCTGAGCCCCTCATAGTAGTGTCCAGTGTGGCTAGAGCCAGCCCAGCTTTCCCTGCCTGGGCCCCTTCTAGGAGGCTGATGAGGGCCTTGCTGCCCACGGACATGAAGGCCTGGTTTCTAGCTTCCAATACATGCTCTTTCTGTTGGGGAGGGGACATGTTCTGATGAGCTCCTTGTCCCCTCTTCCCAGCTGTATCAGGACTGGCCTCATGAGTGGGGCACAGCTCCATCCTCACCGAAGCTATTTGGAGTGGTGGGTAGCACCCGAGTGTGCTCAGAAAATGGCAGAAGTCCGGGCTGCTCTGGGCCCCAGTGTGTGCCGCAGCCTGGCGGTCGTCATGATTTCCTGGTTATTTATTGTCATAACATTAATCATGCTGAACTCACTTGGCATTAATGAGGACGTAATGTGTACTTGGACGGGAATTTTTATTGTAGTGCAGCATTAACTAACTGGCCTATTATTTAAAGTGTTACCAGACCTGGTATGTACAAATGGTTTACTTTGCAGTCTCCAAGTGTTGAAACTTTGTATGGTTTGTGTCAAGAAAATATGAATATGGAACACAAAGGAGGCAGGGGCTGAAATAATGTGGGGCTGGCCTCTGGCTGGTGGGGAGACGGTGCACACTCAAGGAGGGGCACCCACTGGAAGGCCTGCACAGCTCACCTCTGCCCGGCCTCTGCTGGTCTAATTCCTGTGTCTGGCCCAGACACTGGACGTGAGAAGCTTGGGATGGGATGGAAGGGCTTTCTCTGTTACCACTTTGAGGACAAAGAGAAATGAAAGAACAGGATTGGGAAGTGGCAGAAAGCTGCAGGCCACATTGAGGATCATGTATCCGCCAGATTCTTCCCTCCATTACCGGTCAGCGACTGATGCAGCCCTTGTCCCCTGCACCTGCCCATCCATGGGTGCCCATCCTTCTCCACCATCCACCCACACTGCCCACCCTCACCGAGCTTCAGCCCTTGAGCTGCTCCAACCTTCCTCACCTCTGCACATGCTGTTCCCGTGTTTGGCTAATGTCTGTTCGTCTCTGAGATTGAACTCAGGCAACACAAGCTTTATGAAGTTTTCTAATTTCCCTTATGCCAAAGGTATATTTAGATGCTCTTTCTCCGTGGGCTCCTGTTAAGGGCCACACATGCTGATGTGTAGGGGGAAAGGCTCAGAGGAATGTGAGATAATCTGTGCTAGTCTAGTGTGGAAGGCAAGCCAGACAAACACACACACATACACACACACACACATGCACACACACACACACACACACACACACTCCTCAATTAGCAAACAGGGTTTTAGTGCATAAAGTGTTAAACTGTGAAATTCTTATAGTTAGAGAGGAGAAAATGAATGGGCCATCAGGATAATACTTAGTAAAGGGAGAAATTAACCTGTGCTGGCCCTTGCAGAGGAGATGGGGACTAAAAGCATCTGTGAGCATGGGGGTGAGGGGCAACCCAGGCTCAGGGAGGGCCTGAATGATACCCCATCCTGCTCTAGTCTACCTATTTCATGGTTTACGAAGTACTTCTACTTTATCTTCTTTGATCATCAAGACAACATTATTAAGTATACAAGGAATACACTTGCCCCCTTTTTACAAATGAAAACACAACCAACACAACACAAAACAAAAGCAGAGGCTCAGATAGGTTAGCTGACTTAGCCACAGCCGCAGCTAACAACTTGACGCAGAGGGAGGCTTCCTGCCACCATAGAGGGACGTATCAAGTTAAAGTGGATTTCGAATGCAAGTGTTATGTTAGTAGCTTTTGCTCCACATTGACCCTGAATGAAAGGAATATTGCATTGGGCTTGATGGTTCCATCAGAAGGGGAGAAATAAAATGGATTTCAGACAGCATTAGCCTAAGTTCCCGCTTGTGCCCATGGATGTTGACCAGTGACGCCCAGGTGAGGCTAAGGAACATGCTGTCCCTGATGTGCAGTGAATAAACAGAGCATCCTTTGGAAGGAAACAAGTTCCAGGTGACACATCTTTGCCCAGGGGGACACAGCAGCCATTTGAACACTTGCCAGCATCGGGGGGCAGGGAAAAGTCACAGGAGCAGAAAATCTAGTCATTGAGTGATGTAAAGTGTGTGGTACAAAAGAGAATGAAGACTTTAAAGAAGAATTTGCATGTAATGAGATTTTCTATTTGCTACACTCTCCAGTGCGAGTTGGTCCTTAGACTCACCGTATATGAGTAACCAAGGCTCAGTAGAAGTAGCAGCCATGCGATCCAAGAACAGTTGTGCCAGGGAGAGAAGGAAAGGGAGTACCAGTGTGTAGAGCTATGATGGCAATTACGTCTTTGACTCAAATGAACCACGCTCACTGGCGGTTTGTACCCACTCCACAGCAGTTGATCTCTCAATCTTTGAATAAATGAATGTGTAATGAATGTGTCTACAGCTCTGCTCCAGGACTATGACCTGTGTGTGCACATTACAGCTTTATAGAACAATGGCCTTTGCATTTTTCCTTTTGCCTTTGACTGACTCTGGGCCTAGTGTTCTCTTCATTACTTCCTGTTGCTCCTTATAAGCAAAGGCACAAACCTGCTTCTTACCCTTACTTGCCGGTGAGGCATTCCCAGGAGCCAGCCCAGCCTGGCAGGTGTGGAGTAGGGTGCGGTAAGGATGTGGCAGCTTGTCTTTGGGCAGATGGCTCTTGGAGTGGCAGGAGGTACAGATGTGGGACCAGGCAGGTCTGTCCCCATGGACAAAGGGCTCCTGGCAGTGATCTAGCCTGGAGAGAAAAACAATGAGGCCTCACTCAATGAGAAGCTTCCAGGAGTCTAACAGGAGGTCAAAGGTTCATCATAATTGGGAGTCAGACAGAGCAGGGCTCCAACCTTTGTGGAGCTGTCTCAGGAAACCAAGGTTGAGGTCTATGTTAGCTAGGGTAAGTACTATTAGTGGTTGTAACAAACAAATCCCCAAATCTCAGTGGCTTAATATAGCAGAAAGCTTATTTCTCACTCACACGAAGTGCAATATGATATTCCTGGTGTCTCTCCAGGTCACATTAGATATGATCACTTAGCGACTGTTGGCTTTTTCCATATGTGGTTTTGCCTTGTTCCCCCTGGGGCTGTGGACTGCTCCTCTGGGTTTCTGTGTCTGGCTGACAGATGGGGAAGCAGGAGGATTACACATGGAAGGTTTTAGCGTACCAGGCCTGGAAGTAGAGCACAGCACTTCTGCCCACATTCCACAGGCCAGAATGCAAACACATGGCCACACCTAACTGCAGAGGAGGCTGGCATTGGTCTGTGGATAGGACATCAGTCTCTGCCATGCCTGGCCTAGACTGTAAATACTCGTAACTGCGGCATACAAGTTCCTTCTGTGTGCCAGGCATCGTGCCAGTCTCTGCACGTACATTATTTGCATTCTAAGCGATATCTGGATTCAGGGGCCCCACTCAGACCCACTGGCTCCTGGGCTTAGGGCAGAATAGCCTTACCTTCTGATGGGGTGTAGGGTCCTCATATACCACCCAACCTGCTTCTCATTGGCTCAGGGTCTGGGCTTGGGCAACTTGAAGTTGGCTGGATTTTGGGACCGTGGGTGCCTGTGGATGGATCGGAGCTGGATGGGGGATCCGAGGGTCAGTGGGTCTGGTGTTGTTGGCCTAGAAACTTTGCTGCTGGGCCAGCTTCTCACCAAGCCCTCCCTCCAGGTTTACTGGTCCAACTGGGATGGGGTGGGTTTGGTATTTCATCATAGAAAGCCACTGGCCAGACTCTGGCACCAGGTTGTCGCTGAGGAGCACCCTCTGAGGTCTTTTTTATTCAGTCTTTCCTTCCTCCGCCTCTCTGTTCTTTTCTCTCACTGGTTCTCCAGACTTTCTTTTGTTTTCCTCCTAACTGACACTGTGGACAAGGTCTGCTGGTAAGTCGAAAGAGTTTATCCAAGCTGACACTCTGTTTATAATTTATAATTTACATTCCAGCTTTAGCAGCGTCCTTCCACTTCTTGATCGTGGCCAGTGTGTTCTCTCTGTGTGCTTGGCTCTGGACCGTGAGGAGCCAAGAGAGCAAAGGTTGGGCCTTCAAGGGGTGGGATGTTGATGAAACTTGGTCTCGGTGTGGCAGGTATGTGGTCACCACATGGGGAGGTTAACTTGCTACTCACAAGTAGCACATCCTCACCGCGTGCTTGGAAACCATCCAGGAGTGTGGTGCGTGCAGGGGTGGGGAGCTGGGCCTCCCCCCGTTAGCCACGTGCAGGCCCTGTTGCTGAACAGCCCCGTCCCCTCTCCTCGACCTTGCCCTTGTTTAAAAGCCTCCAAATGACAGTGGGGCTGGGGGCAGGAGCACACACAACAGGTTCTCTTCCTAGTTCTATGCACCTTTGCTTAAGTCAGTTTTCCTCTTTTGACCTCAATTTCATCAACTGCATAAGGAGATTGGGAAAGATGTCACTTGAAGTTTTTTTTTCACCTCTAAAATCCATGAATCTTAATTTTCTTTAATAATTTCTGTGCCTCTCCTTTCAAACAGGGAGGCAGTATGGTAAAATGGAAACAGTGGGTTCTCTAAGCCTCAGTTTTCTCATCTTTAAAATGGGGATAAGATCCATCACTTTGTAGGAATTTGTGAAGATCAAATGAGACAATATATATGAAGTGTTTAACATGGGGGCTAACAAAGGACATGTCGGCTGTGCCCTTCACCCCAGAATTCAACGTGGGTCACAGCCTTCTGGGAAAGCCAAGGCAATCTTCTGCATAGATAGACACCACATGCAGGAGACAGTGGATCAGGCACATGGGGCAGTCACCCAAACTCTGGGACCTGGAGCCGTCCACATTAAAGCAAGCATCCTGGAAAGAGAAGAGATGTTATCTCTGAGGCTAGCACTTGGCTTTGCCCTTTGGAGCACAGCAGAAAACGCAAGTCGGCCACAGAAAGGGCAGGCTGTCCGTGAAGAAACACATGCAAATGTGTTTGTCATTAGGCCTTTCATGCCAATAATCCATATCTTTTCCTCTTTCCTTTGTTGCATTTTTTTTTTCTGGTGGCTGGAAGCCAGACAAAACACACTGTCTCATAAGCTTCAACTGCCGGTTCTGCCTGCCTGTGCTGGAGTGGGGCTGCCTCCTGGCAGCTCAGGTGCCTTGTGAAGTTGAGCTGGGACTGGTGCCTGGTCCCTGAGACCTCCTGGCCAGCAGTGTCCTCCAGTGATCCCTTCAGCCAACACACACAGGGCCTATGAGTGTCCCAAGCGCCAGTGGCCAGACCCGAACCATGCAAAGAGAGCACACAGAACATGGGCCCGGGAGGCCCTCAGATGCTGGGTGTCTGGGCAGGCCACTGGATTTCTGAGGACAGATGAGTGAGATCCACTCCACTTAGCATGGCACTGACCGTCCTCCATGGGAGACCTCACATTCCTTCTCCTGTTTCTTCCCGGTAGTTCTCCTACCCAAAATATTGGATTCCCTATCCCTGAGCACCTTATACCTGCCCACCTCTGGGTCTTTGTACACTCCCATCCCCATTCCCAGAATGTAGATCCACTAGTACTTCACGAGCACCAACCAGTGTCCGGCCTTTGCTTGTCACTTCACTGGGAAACATGTCAATTCATCGTCCCCTTCCTTCTGATTTACCCAGGGCCCGTCCTTGCGTTCGGGGCTCAGCTCCGGCTGTGCCTGAGCTTTCCTTTCCTGCCTGTTGCAGCCACGGTGGCCTTCAGCCTCCTCTGACCCCTGGTTACATTGCCTGCTCCATCAGCTCCTCGCAAGGCCACCTGATGGCATGATTCATGGCTTTGTGTAGAAGTAACAGATTTATTGAAGAGTCTCTATTTGTTGAGGTTTACCCTCATAATGTTTTTTAATTTTTTCCAATCATTACTTTCTGTGAAACCATCTGGAATCTCCTTTTCACACAAGATAGTGGCTCCCTGGAAGATATTTAGCCCAGAAGCCATGATTTTTCAGTTACATTTGGTTATTAGAAAAATCTTATTTTGTGATTTGACTTATGCCTAATAGTTAATGAAAAACCCACTCCACCTCAAACTTGACTCACAGCTTTTTTCCTTCTGTCCAGCGGTGTCCAGCTTTGCTCTTTTGCTCTGGTTGCGTTGAACATGAATGTGCATATGTGTGTGCCCGTGTGTGTACACATGCATGGGTGGCACTTAGTCCCTCGGCTGTCGTGGGGTGGAGAGAAGAGACCCTGGCGAGGGCGAGCATCTTCCCTACCTGGGTGAGGCCGTGGTCTTCTTCTCAGCTGGCTGTAACTTCCCTTGTGGCTCATGAACTGTGGGTTCCATGAGGAAGTGTGGTAGCGCCACTGTGCCCTGCTGACAGGGCTGATTTCTATGTGACCCCACTAGACACTGGAGGTTCCTTGGAGATTTGGCCAGGCCCTCTGGGCCATTCCCGTGTGGGGTGTTTGTGCTACACCCCGTGGCTTGTGTGTCTTTCTGCCACCCACACTGGGTGGTTCTCAAACTCAGCTCGGCAAGCATCTTCTGTATGTCTTGAAATCGGGGAAGTCGGGCACATAGTTCTGGCCCCTTTTTCCTTCTGGCACCTTCCAACTGCATCAGCTTTCTCCAGTTTTCTTTCTCCTAACTTAGGTAACAAAGGGGCAAGTCGACAAATCTGATGCCCAAGCACACATCAAACAACTGAATGAAATGCGAGCCTCTTGTTCTTACAAATACCACTGTGTTAGGTTCTCAGGGCTGCCCTGAGAAAGTGCCTCCAAATAAGGGGCTTAGAGCAACAGAAGTGTATTGCCTCACAGTTCTAGAGGCCAGAAGTCCGAAACTAGTGCGTTGGCAGGGGCATGCTCCCTCCGGAGCATCTGTTCCAGGCCTCTCGCCTACCTTCTGGGAGTTCCTTGGCTTGTGCGGCACGGCTCCAGCCTCCACGTGGCATTCTCCCCGTGCACATGTCTGTCTCTTCACATGGTGGTGTTATTTATAAGGACACCAGTCATATTGGATTAGAGACCCACTCTACTCCGGTATGACCTCATCTTAACTAATTATATCTGCAATGAGTCTATTTCCAAATAAGGTCATATTTTGAGGACCTGTTAGTGAGGACTTCAGCATATGAATTTTAGAGGGACACAATTCAACCCTTAATCATAACAACTTCCAATTTTTACAAGTGATTCTTGGAGTCTTCCTCTTCCTTTGCTCTGGGGGAGAGGGAATGGCATTTCTCTCTGAATTCCGCACCCTGAAAACGCAGACCACCCCATCTGGTTTCAAATTCTCTTTTATGTTGACCAAAGCTGTTAGTTTGGGAGACATAGTTGTAATACCTTGAAGCCAACAGTGAGGGGAGATGGTGACTCTCTGAATTTAGGATATGGGATACTCAGCACCTCTTGTCTATTACTTAGGGCCTTAGCCACAATTCTGAGACAATGGGCAAAGTCCCACACTCTGTCTGTTAATGCACAGTTTGTTGTCTTAAGAAGATGGTGACTCTTCCAGGGCAAAAATAGTTCCTACTGCATTTGGGTGTCTCTAGTGACTAATGCAGTGGTTGTTCCTTTATGGCTGTTTATTTACTTAGCCAACGGTCAGAGTGGGCGTGAAGCCTCGTGCTAGGCTGTCGGGAGACAGAGGGGAGAGACCTGGCCTCTGCTCTGCAGTTGCTTGCAGTCTTGTGGGGAAAAAGAGACGCGTACAAACATGGCCACAGTGCAGTGCTAACAAAGGCGCGCTGTGAGGGTCTGAAGAAGGACCCTCAATACAGCGGATGTGGGAGATGCCCAGTTCCGTCCTCAGCACTCATGACACCCCGGCAACCATTGTGCTTTCAGTAAGGCACGGGAAGAGAAGACACCTTCGGGCCTTAGGAAGCAAATGGCCCTAGATACAGCAGCACTGAGGCTGCAAAAGGCGCTTTGAGATCCACTGGGGTGGCAGTGAGCACACTCTGCCCAGAGCAAGAATGGAAAAGTGTAGTTTGAGCCATGCGGCTGCCTGGCAGAGCTCCTTACAGGTGGCGCCCGGTTCAACCTTGTCCCCCTAACGTGTCCCCTGCTGGGGGATGGGCTTTGAACAGAAAGAGTGTGGACTGGGGGTCAGAGGGTGGAGTCCAGCGGGGATGGTCTTCATCCACAGAGCTCCCCACACAAGGCCGTTGGAAGGGGGCATGTATTGCCCTGAACTTAGCCCCTGCACACAGGTGGAAGAGAGCTCTAACTTACTGAAACATTATGGGAAGTGGCTGCTGCATGTCCCTCTGTAGCTCAGGGAAGCAGTTGCAGTTTTTGTGTGGGTCTGCACTGTCTTAAACCCCTCTGTCCTTCCCTGTAGAAAACAGTCCTGGGTCTGTTCAAGCATTACATATCCCTTTAGGATAACATGGTTTTTTTTTTTTGTATATTCTTGGAAAGTGAAAAACAGGCTTGTGTCTCCTATACTCTCCCATCAATGGGTGCTGCCTGTCACTCACTTCCCCATCTCTGCTCTTTGAAATAATCTTTAGAGATTCTTGGAAGTCCTAAGACTTTAGGATGTATTCACAGCTGCTCATCCCTGAGTAGCCTCACATCAGCACGGCCCCCTCGGCTGGCTTTCCCCGGAGTTTTCGAACTCCTGACCTTGAGCCATCCACCCACCTCGGCCTCCCAGAGTGCTAGGATTACAGGCGTGAGCCACCGCGCCCGGTCTCCCTGGAGTTTTGACAGCCCCATTGCTGGCTGCATCTTTGAACACATCTGGGCAGAGAAGGCACCTAATCTCCATGTGTCCTACCCATTGGGGAGTTTCAGAATTTGTTGTCAACAGCATCTTAGAATGTGTAGCTTCCAGACCAGACAGAGTATTAAGGAGAAAGAAATACATTAAACAGATGTAAGGATTATACTTATTCTCATTTTAGAAACGAGGAAACTGAAGTGTAAAAAGGTTGCTATGGACCGAATTGTCCCCCACACCCAATTCCTATGTGGAAGCTCTAACCCACAGCGTGATGGTATTTGCAGATGGGCAGGAGGTAGTTGATGAGGCCAGGGCCCTGGTCTGACGGGGTTAGTGCCATTGTAAGAAGACACAGCAGCGGGTTTGCCTCCCCTCCCTGCTCCCCACCATGCGAGCGCAGCGGGAAGACGGCAGTCTGCAAACCCAGAAGAGACCGTCGCCAGAATCCGACCATGCTGGCACCCTGGACCCTCAGTCCTCTAGCCTCCAGAACTCTGAGGAAATCAATTTCTGTTGTTTAAGCCACTTGGTTTATGGTATATTGTTATGGCAGACTGAGCTAAGACAGAAGTTAAGTAACTCTCCAGGGTTATGAGCCTAGTAAGAGGCCAAGCATGGAAGGAAAACCTATTTGTACCCAGGTGCGGTGCATTTTCTCGCCGTGGTGCTGGCTCTGACGCACGTGTCCATTTCAGTCGCCTTTGCACGTAGGTGCCGAGTGTTTGCCACGTGTAAAAGCCTCCTGTTCTCTCCCATGCTCGCCTCCCTTTCTTTTATTCCTTGTATGTTCTTGTCCTTTTTCTTTTCATCAACCACTTCTGCCAGCACCATTGTGATAGTTATAGGACTGCTATAAGTTAAATTCCCCAGATACCCCTGGTTCCTTGCATATTCCCTGGTGAGGTTGTTCAGAAGGAAGAAGGCACCCGCTTTCTCCCAATGCAGCTTACACATCCCTGGGGGAGTCTCGGGCCTAGGGGTATATGAATAAGCTCCATCACTGGGGTGACTTCAGAGTAGTGTTAAAATGGTCACATCCCTAATGATATTAGCTGTTCTTCATAGAGTACCTACAGGCAGCGTCTTCCATTTCTTACTGATTTTGATTCTTATGAAAATTCGTGAGTCAGAGATGGTTGTCTCCAATAGACTGTAGACGTCCCACTGTCACCCTTAGAATACCGTGTGCACCTGCTGAGCTTGCTGTGTTCTCTGCGTCCTAGGGGGAAATATTGGCGTGATGGGATTGATGACTTAGCTAAATTATTCCAACTTCACTGGAACCAGTTTTAATGATCAGGTCAGTTTGGAAGGATTAAGGAATTATATGTGATTAAAAAAGTTTCTGAAACCAGAAGCCCCCAGATGACACTGTCTGAGAAACAGGAGCCAATGGCCAGTTTCTATTCATTTTTCAAACGGAGATGGAGACAAGCATTTTATTGGCTTTTAATTTGATACCAGTGAGATCTCCCACACCAATCAAAGCTTCCTCTGCTTGTGACCTGGGAGGGCTTCTGATTTGAGAGGCCTTTCTGAGGGTGCTGAGGTGTTGGTCAAATGCATGGGGAGGCAGGATCAGCGACTTGCTGGAGTGGTAGTTGTGGCTCTGCCAAGATCCCCTAATGTGACATGTAAGCTGGGTGTATGTGTGCATGTGGGGGTGTGTGTGCATGTGTGTGCGAGAGAGACCGTGTACTACCACACACATACACCTATGGGTATGCCCTTTTAGTCTGAAGCAAAATTGTGTTTCTCAGATGGGAAAATGATAACTGATCACAAAAGGCAGATCTCGAGGCTATTTTTCCCAGCAGAAGTTCCCCCGAAAGCTTTCTCGCATCTGTCTGCCCCCCAAGCCTGTGTGTGACCCCGGGGCCTGGTTGCTTTGTCTCATTCAGGCCTCTCCGGGTCTCTGGGAATGACTCAGGATCCACGCTCTCCGTCAGCTCTGGAGCAGCGCCAAGCTCATGCCTCTCTTTCTGCTGTCTTCATTAATACTGGGCTCACGTCCCGGCATTCCTGAGAAATTGATAGAGACAGAACATCAATTGTAGTTTAGCTCTACAATGGGGAAACTCACGGTGACAGGCTGGGGGATTTTTTTGCCAGGAAGTCGATGGGCCCTTTCCTGGAGCAGCCCGGTGTGCAGGCTCTCTGGGCTTTCGTGAGGTCATTGAGTGGGACTCAGGACAAGAGCAACAAGCCGCTAATCTGCTAATTGCCGCCTGGCTAAGTGATATTACCTTTGTGCTTGGCTTTCTTGGACTTGATGAATGGCCATGTATGTGCAAGAGAACAAGACCAAGGCGCCTTCTTTCAGGCTGGGAGGAAGCTGTGGTGTCAGATTTAGAACTCAGCAGACCCCGATGGAGGCCAGCGTGGGCAGCCACGGTGTGACCTGGGACTCCCCTCCACGGAGCGTGGCCTGGGCAGCGTGGGCACTGAGTGGGCCCACTCAATGGCCATCAGATTCCTCTACTGGTCCTCACAGTGCTTGAGAGCAACATGTAGCTGTGGCCTCTTTGGGTCAGGTGATTTTAGAGGGGGTGGCTACAATGACCAGGATGCACCAGAGGCGGCAGTTCCCTGGTGGGGACACATTTACCTTTGCACAACGGGCAGGGAGAGAGATGGTGGATCTCTCCCAAACTCACCAGCTCCTCCTCTAGTGCCCTCCATTCCAGCAAACACCATCCCCTGCCACCTGGCTGCCCGTCCAGAGATCTTGGGGTTCCCCAGACTCTTTCCCCCTTTCCACTCCTGCATCCTGCAATTCCTTGCTCTTTAATGTCTACTCCAGCTGTGCCCATCTCTTCTTCCCACTGGCACATCCCTCGTTCAGGCCTCTGTCATCTGTCCTACCAGTCTCCTACTGGTCTCTACTTCTAGTCTTGCCTCCTAATGATAGACTTTTCTCCTTTCAGGCAGAGTCGTTTTCCTAACGTGCAAATCTGACCACATTACTCTTCTGCGTCAGCCTTTCAGTGGTTCCCCATTGTCTTCTGGGTCAAGTTCAGGCACCTTTGTCTGATCTATGAGGTGCGGCTGGCCCTACCTCTTTACCAGCTTTACCTGTCATCATGCTCTACCAGGCTGACATGGTCCCTCATGGCCAGCACGAACCGCTTGCAATTCCCTGCACACACCAAGCTCGCTCTGGCTTCTTGAGCCTTTGCATGTGCTTTTCCGCTGGACTCTCCTTCCCTCTTCTCTTGGCTAATTTTACCGTTTTTAGGCCTCAGCTTTGGGGTGCCTTTTTTTGGATTCCTTCGGTCTAGGCCTGGCCTCCTCTGTGTGCCCATGGCATTCAGGGCATTCCCACACCATAGAACAGGTCACTGTACACAGAAGATGCAGTGGAAGTTTTTACTTATTTTTATTGTATTCATAGAGGGGTACAGAATTCTTCTTGAAGAAGGAATTGGCTTTGTTTAGGAAAACGTCTTGACAAGCCACTTGGTTTAGAAGGTGAGCCTCTTGGGGCATGGTTTAACAGGACACAAGGAAACCAAAGAGATGACTGAACTGTTTTTGGCAGGACTGGGTGGGAATATAGGTGTCCGTGAGAACAGATCGGGGGAATTGGACGGGGAGAGGATGGTTGAGCCCCACAGTGGACTGGCCAAAGGATTTTCAAGACCAGAATAACTCATGTTTAATTAAAGTTGTAGGCATTTTGGGGACATAAATATCAGCCACCTCCCCAAACCTCCAGTAAAATTTATTCCACACACTAAGGACTTGTGTGACTGTGTGGGATAAGTCCAGAATATGAGGTGGATTCGTGTCTGGGTTTCCTGCACGGTGGAAGCAGACAGCCACAACACCCTGAGGGAAGAGTAGGAATTTAGGAGAGAAGGGATGTCACAGGTGGATGAATTGAGTCAGGGCATGAGCTCTGCTTGGAATGCACAGGAACTTTGGAAAGGCCACTGGACTTGCCCAAGTGTGTGGATCAAGGATCTGGACCAACTCAGAACTGCAAGAGGGGAGACTCCAATTTTTGCCTGGGTTCCAGTTTCTTGTCTCTTCCTCGCTGAGATAAACCTACGGGGGAGCCAAGTGCCTGTTACACCACTCCCACATTGAACTCCCCAAATGGGTGTGGAATGAATAAAGGAAGAAAAATGATGGAAAATGGAAAGTAGTAGGTTTAATTTGTAGGAGCTATTTAAGTTTTCAGAAATATCCTGGGTAAAACTAAGGTCTCAGGGGAAAGGCCCATGCAGGAAATGGGACCAATGAGGCTCACAGGTCCCTGAAGGCACCATTCCTTCTACGTGCAGGAACACCAACTTGATCCTCCGTGAGCATATCCCACCTGAAAATGTGTCTGGGCTTAACAGGGAGCAGGATGCTGGCACAGGGAAGGAGGCCTGAGCACTGGGCTGAGGCCCTGGCAGAAGAATCAGGATTTATCAGTGCATCTGTGTGATGCATCTTTCTGGGCTTCCAGCTCAGGACTAGATAGCTGGAAATCTCATCCTGACTCATTTCTTCAGAGCCATCGATGAGACATAGTCCTTGCTCTTGGGGTATTCACTGACCATCTGGGAAGCAGGACCATGTATGTGGGAAAAGAGGAGTCACACAGGACAGTGTCCTGTGAGTTAGACTTCTGGAGCTCAGACAAGGGGTGATCTCTCTGATCGTTGTGGTGACAGTCAGATCCGCTTGGGTGCGGCACCCACTGGAGCCAAAGCGTGAGGCCCAGCACCTGGAAACCACAAAACTTTGAGCTTTCTGCTTTCCCTGATGAGTTAGTTTTGTTTTTATATGTGCTGTTCTTATTTTAGTTTTTAATTATTCGTGTTTTGCTCATATTTTATGACATCTATCAAAAAATAGGATCATCCCCAACATGTTAAACTTTGTGATGACTTAGATATCAAAGATATAAATACATCTGCTTTTGCCTTTCCATGTGTGCAGTTTATGGGTTTTTCTAAACCCCAAACCAAACAAATGCCTTGTGGTGTTCTTAATTAAGCACCTTTTACCATGCTGTAGAGGTTATTTTTTCCTCTATTTTATTCTTCTAACCCTATTTTATTCCTCTAACCCTATTTTAAAAATATGTGTCTGCTAGTGGAACAATCTGAGCAAACTGGAATGTTCTTGCCAAATTTAATTGCCCAGAAGAAAACCTCATAGTTGATGGACTTTAATCAGAACCCTCTTCTCTGTTCCCTGGAAATCTCCCTTAAGTATTTCTCCTGACCCTGGTCCCTGAGGATTTCACCCCCTCATAAGACCAGGGTGGGAGGAGTTCTTCAGAAAGCTGCGTGGGGAATATCTACAGTGATGCGTGTTTGTCTTTCCCTCTCCAAGAAAGGTCACAGGGAAACCTTTGCTAAGAATGAGATGTTTGGAAGGATATTTGGCATGCTTTGGACTGGCCCTGCAGTGGGGGCTGCACCCTCTGGGGGAGCCAGGGGTGTCGGCTGCCGCAGCAACCTCAGCCTTGGGGAGGGGAAAAGGCACTCCCCAGCCCCTTTTAAGGGATGCCTACCTTCCCTTGGGCCCGGGTGTGCATTTCTCCTCCTGGGGATTTGTTGCGGGAAAGGCCCTGCATCCTCCCTTGCTCCCTTCTCTCCCTCCAGCATTGTATTTGTGCTGTCTGGCAGGGCACGCTGAGCATTAGCATCGCTCCACAACTCTGACTTGTGTGTAAACCCTTCCACACTTCCGAGGGTCCCTAGCCCTAACCCTAGCTCATGCTGTTCCCTGGCCTGGAATGTCCTTTTCTCCCTTCCTCCATGGCTGACTCCCACTCTCCCTTGCAGACTCAGCTCAGGCACCAGCGGTTCTTAGAAGCCTTCCTTGGCCCCCAGGTTGGGTTAGATGCCTCCTGTGAGCCCCTGCCATGCCCTATACATGGCCCAGACCTAGCTCCAGCTGCATGCTGCTGAAATGAAGTTTGTATTTGCTTGTCTTCTCTAGACCCAGTGCCTTCAGTAGAGGGACGTTGTCTGATTCATTCTGCCTCTGCCGAGGAAACTGGGACCACCCTTTATAGTCTGGAGAGGCTGCTGCAAATGAAGTGCTTCTTTGAAAGTTCCCCTGGAACCATCCTTTATGGGATCAAGATGCAGAAAATAGTTTAATGAGGACGCCAGCCTGCAGGTGCACCTGTGCTAATTCTGTAGACAAAGCCACTAACCTGACAGCTCGGAGAGGAAGCAGCCATTAAGCCTCTTTCGGGAAACATCAGTTCTGCAGGGCAGACAGAAGCACCTCACTGAAGCAGGAGTCAGATGGCAAAAACTCATAGGATTCTGCCCCATGAGCCTGGCCCTTTAGGCTGCCCCCATGACAGTGTCCATGGGCCCTAACGGCTGTTCCTCCTGTTCCTCGGCAAACCAGGATGGAAGGAGCCCTGTGGGTGGTGAGGAGACACCTGGAGCACGGAAGGTGGGGAGAACAGGACAGAAATTGCCACAGGAGGACTCGGACAGTAGAGGGAGAGTCCAGCACAACAGCTTTTGGAGTTTTTTGACTGTTACATATAGTAAGAAATATATTTAAAATCGTGCTCTATTGCATGTGTGTGTGTATACCCACATCCACAAAACTGGAACAACAGTTTCATAAAACAATGCTTACTCCCCTAGGTAAGCGACACTCTGACATTATATTCCATTCTTTCATTTGAAAATGCTTGCTGTGACCTACTGCATTTATTTCCCAGACCCACTGATGATTTGCTTCCCACAGTTCACAAAATGCGGGTTGGGCAGATGGAGGAGCTGGAACGGAGGCCAGCGAGGCCCAGGGCAGGTGGCATAGCCTCGCCCTCTGTGTCTGTTCAGTGGGAGAACAACTGTATCCCCCTGGAAGGTTTGTTGTAAAAGTCAAATGAAGCAATCTGCATAAAGTCCTCAGCTCGGGGCTTGGTGTAAGTGAGCACTGACAGCCGGCAGAGATGCTGCTGGGGAGGAGGAGGAGGAGGAGGAGGGGGAGAAGGGGGAGGAGGAAGAGGAGAAGAGGAGGAGGGGGAGGAGGAGAATACTGATTTCTGTCTTCTTGGACTGTGAGTGCACCTTGCTGTCCACTGTGGTTCTCCCTCCTTTCCTAAAGTCATCACTGCTGCAGCGAGGCTGCCCGCCACTGTTGTGACTGTTGAAAGCTGCAGCTCCTTGAAGAAGTGAGTTGCGTGTTGAGAAGGTGCAGGTGAGAAATCAGAGCTTTGCCAGGAGGCTGCAGTCATGGTTGGGACCTGGATGGGAAGACTCTGTTGCATTTCCCATGATTGGTAGATGATAGAGACCCGGGACAACAATATAGGGAAGCTGCAAAGATGGTAGTCAAAAATGGCAGAGGAAAAGATCATAGACTGGGCAGAGGTCACTTGGGAAGCGGGTAGACCAGAAGTCAGAGCAGGCAGTAGCCGCCAAATTGCTCCATGTTTTGGGTCAGTCCTTTTCATGTTCATTCTTGGCTTTTCTGCCTGGTGAGGAGCTCTGTCTCCCTCTCCATTGCCCGCACCTCTCTTCCTCAGCCCTGAGGTGGGAAGGGGTGAGAGGACGGGAGGGAGAGGTGTGCTACGGGAGTGCCTGGCCCTGAGCTGCAGGGGCCCAAGGCGGACATGCCCAATGCCTGGAAGGAGACCTCTCAGGTCTGCTGGGGACAGGCTAGTCACCTGGCTCGGAGCTGAGCATCCACATCTGTCTTGGACATAGCGAACAAGAAGCCCTCTTCAGAGCCCATTGCCTTGCACACTGGGTCTTGCATTGTGGATTTGGTGTGTTGCAAAAACCGCTGGCAGCTTTGCCCTCTGTCTCTCCACATTGCTCAGATGTTTTTGGCTTCCTCTCTTCCTTAAAGTGTAGGGATGTAGTGTCAGACTAGGGCAATGCCACCCATGGAGCCGGAGAGAAGGGGTCAGGGCAGGGAGTATCTGGGCCCCTGTGTGGCTGGGCCTTCGGAGAAAGGTGGTTGAGGTGGTCTGTTCCAGACAGTCATAGATCCCTGCAGGCCTGACCTGGGCCATTCAGGTGCTGGAGGTGGGTCCAGGTGGCACCAAGCCCACTGCTGGTGTCAATGCAAACAGCAGTTCTGAAGGAGAAGTCAGGACATGGCTGGTTGTCCTGTGGCCCCCGGCTCCCAGCGATTAGATGCCCGGCTTTCCTCTGCAATGCCCTCTGCCCCAGGGCCCTGGCCAGCGGCAGCTCCCTCTGGACCTGGGAGCCCTGGCTGAGGCCAGGCTGGTGCCCTCACTGCTTAGCGCTGCTGCTCACCTGTGGCCAGACAGCCTGGCGGGTGCTTGCTGGTGCCACGAATAACATTTTGCTAAAGTGAAAGCCCAGAAAATTCTTTTCTTGTTAGGTTTCAGTCTCTCCCTGAGATATCCCTCTTGTCCACTCTAAAAATAGACACCTAGAGCAGTTGCCGCATTTGAGTCGCCCACTCACCACTCAAGCACAGCACTCTGCCGCTGCGGACCAGCCCTTGGAGCAGGACGGCTGAGTGAAAATCAGAGGCTGAGCTGTTTGCTCTCTGTCCTCTGTCTGTGTCTCTGCCTGTCTCTCCAAAGACTCCTGCAGTTTGTCATGTGAAAGAGCAAATGAAAATTTGCTACTTTGCAGAGTGCCTTCTCTTTGTCCTGGCTCTTGCTCTGCCCAGTGGGGGAGCTGGCACCAAACCAGGCCCAGGCCTTGCTTTCTGGGGTTCCTGGAGGGACTCGAGGGGCACTGGAGCCCCTAGAGAACCACTTGTGCCCCGAGGAAGGGCTTTGAGGGAAGCGGCTCAGGGGAAACTTCCTGGTGACTGTCCTTGAAGGTGGGGCATAACCGTGGCGGGAGGAGCAGGCTGTGTCCAGGCCTTGCTGGCCTAGCAGGGGAAAGGCCGAAGGCCCCGGGTGGGGAATTTGGGCCATGCCCAGAGCTTCCCTAAGTCTCTGCCTTTGGGAGCCTTGGGAGCCCCTGGGTAGGCTCTTCCTGCACCACTCATGGTGGGTGGGTGATGGGGACGTGGATCCTGGGGTTGCCCAGTCACAGGAAGGGGACAAGCAGCATCTTTTCAATCAGCCGGTGGCTCTGGCTGGGGGTTGGGGTGAGGGCGTTGTCCACTGGAGGGCACTGTAGCACCACCTTGGGCCACCCCTACAGCCCCTCCACCTGAAGAGTGGAGCTCTCCCCTTCCTGGAACTTCATGGTTGGCTCTAGAGGAGGCAGATGGCCAGGTCCTGCCTGCCTGGTGATTGTCACCTGTGGGGCTGGAGCCTCCAGCAGCGACAGCTCTTACACTGTACATACCTTCATTCACGTGGACAGACACAGGCCCACGCTCACCGTCATACACATTCCTAACACACAAGCTACACATAGACATTCCCAAGCACACTGGTCTATACGCTGACTCTCACACCGTGCCGCGCGGTCTCCTACGCGGTTGTGCACACACACACACACACACACACACACACCCCCTGGGTTTTTGTGGCGTTACATGCTGTAACGCCACCGCTTGAAGCCATGTGCCTCACACATGCAGGCGGCCTGGTGCAGCTGTTTGTGTGGTGAGGCTGATGTAATGTCAAGAAATTTCGTATTATATTTAAAATGACACCTGTAAAAATAATCTTCAATTTGTAATTTAAATACTGTAATACTCAATTATGTGAGCTGACAGGAAGTGTCCCAGTGGCTTTGGAGAACAACATTCTTGTGTGCTGCCACTCTCTTGCGGACTGGGAGCCGCGAGGTGGGGACAGAGCCTGGTCGGCCTCTTTCCTGAGTCGCTCGAGGGGCTGCTTGCGCCCGGGGCTCAGTGGCTTCCAAACCCTGGGCAGGTGCCTGCCATGGCCTGCCCCGTCCACATGTCCCTGTTCTCACCTCTCCCAGGCTCTTTCAGCAAGAGCGCCTCTTGGGGGTTTGCCCCAGCAACCCAAAACGCAGTTTCCACCCGGGGGAGAGAGGAGGCTCTTGCAAGACTCTCAGCAGAGCTCACAGCTCTCTGTTTATAGCTCCTGAACCCAGAGATAATAGAATAACAGCCCAGAGCCACAGTCCCTTGGCTTCACACAATTCCACAGTCCCACAACCCCTCTCTGCCTGCTCCCAGCCTCACATGTGCAGCACAGAGTCTGTGCATCGTCACGGAACTATGCCCAGAGCCCGCTAGCCCCAGTGACCCCAAGCACCCAAACATCACACCTGTGGCTCCTTCTCACAGCCCAGCAGCACCTTGGCTGCATGGCACATGTGCCACAATTCACCAGACAGCACAGCAGCCCCTGGCCCCAGCCCCCAGCCTCACCCCTCGGCCAGCCCCCGGCTTACAGCCCCAGCTGCTCCCACACAGCAGCACCCATGAGTGCCCTGCAGGCTCCGTACACTGAGCATGTCCCAAACTGAACACATCCCTTCTCTCCCAGACTTGCTCCTTCTTCTCTTTCCTTTTTTCCCTGGTAGGTGACTGCCCCTCCCCACCAGCTGATGGTGCAGGAAAACAGGCCATTGTTCATTGCTCTGGGCTTCCTCAGCTTCATTGCCCATGCGGCTCCCCAGCCAATTGGTTGCCAAGCTTGTCCTTCCTACTTGTAAATGTCTCTCCAGTCAGATTCTCTCTAGTTCTCTCCGTTGGCCTCCTCTGCACTGGCCCCCTAACCTCTAGCTCATTTTCTTTCCCATGGAGGTTGGAGCAGCCCTGTTCAATAGAACTTTCTGGGATGAGAGGTTCTGCACCTGCAGTGTCCAGTATGGCAGCCACCACACACAAGTGGCTACTGGACACTTGAAATGTGGCCAGTGCAAACTGAGGAGATGCATTTTAATTTTAGTGAATTGTAAGTAATTTGAATAGTCACATGTGGCTAGTGGCTATTCATGGACAGTGTGGCCTCTTCCTTCTATGCCTTCCTGTTTAGAAGAAAATTGGACCTCTGTAGCCCACCTATGTGGCCTGGCTCCTGCCACCATCTTACATCTCCTGGTTTGCCCTTTGCCTTCTACATGCCAATCTACTGGCCTCCCCAAGTTCCCTGAGCTGAGCATTCTTCCTTTGCCCACTGTTGGGACTCAGTTTTCTCTGCCTGGAAACCCTCCCTCCCATTCAAGGGGCACGTTCCTTTCTGACCCTCAGGACTCAGTACAGGCCTCCCCCACCTTGGGCACCTCCTCACTTTCCCCAGGCTGACCCGGAGCCTATCCCTGTGTTCCCACAGTGCTTGCTGTCACCTAAGCACCCTGCAGTATTATCATCTGTATCTGTGACTCTCTCCTGTCCTGCACAGTGACCTCCTTGTGGTGAGAACTGGGTTCTGCCCATGGTGGTGTGCCTTGCACCTGTCTCAGCATCTTGCATAAAGTAGGTGTTCAGCCAGTGTTTGCTGAGTCATTAAATGGAAGGACCAGACAGTTCAGACCCCAGCTGTGGCTTCCTCAGCAATGTGTGTCCTGAGAAGCACAGTTGAGATGGGTGCAGAGTAGAGATGTTTCTGGATTCTTGTGGTCTCTTTCCTGATGGCTTTTGCAATGTAAAGATGGGGTCATGCCTTTTGATTGACATCCACTGATTCCTCTCCTGTTTCCCTCCCCTTTTCCACCCTCATCTGGACCCTGGAGACAGAGTCACACCAGCTTGTGCCCTTGGGTGCCGTTCTAGGCTGCAATTCCAAAGGCAGATCTGGGGCTACTCAGGTCTGGATGCAATACCTCTCCTTCCTCGCTACCCCAGCCTCCCCCAGTTGCCCCCAGCACCACTCCACCAGGCCCAACAAGCAGCCAAAGCATCTGGGAATATTCTAAGGCCTCTGTTGGCCCATCCCATAGCATGTTGCTGGACCTTGGCTGGAAGGTGGCAACATCTGTAGACAGGGAGGTGGAAATCGCACTGCTCCTGGAGCTCCTGGAGGTGGAGAACGCGGTGGTTGCAGTTGCCGAGTCCCCAGGCTGCAGACTCTGTCCCACTCCTAAGAGTGCAGTGTCCCCTGTGGTTGACTGGGGCTTCTAAGCTGATTTTAGCTTGTGTGTATTGAGAATGCTGACACCCTGCAGCCATGGGGGAACGGGCTTTGGACACCGACAGTCCCAGATATGTGTGCTGCCTCTCCGCTCTCCGGCTGTGTGAACTCGCGTGAGGTCTGTAACCTCACTGAGTCATAGTGCTCTGCTCTGTCAAATGGAGGTGACATTCTCTCTCCCTCTGTGGTGTCGGTGGATGCCTGGCCCAGAGGAGAGCTCAGTGTATGTAGGGTTAGCCTCTTAATCTACACAGGATGCCTAACAAATTCTTTCAGAAAAACACAAGCCTGTGTGTATGGTTTTTATCTGGACAACCCAACAGCTCTGCTGCTTTCCTATTTCAAAAGTAGAAGAAGTCAGGGATGGGTGGAATCCCTTTTCCGCAGTAGAAGTTATAACAACTCCCATTCACTGAGAGCCGTCTATGTGCCAGATATTCCCCTAAAGGCTTTACAGGCATTTTTCTAATCTTCACTTCAGATTTCAAGGGAGCTGTGACTATTCCCATTCCACAGATGTGGAAGCTGGCTCAGAGAAATGGGGTCACCTTCCCAAGTTCACACAGTGTGGAGCCAGAGTTCTAACCCACGTGCATCCTTTTATAAAACACAAATATCCTAACGTGGGGCAAAACACGCTCCACATTGACCAAGGCTACGGCGTGTGATGATCAGAGCTTCCCCAGGCCTTTCACGACTTGCTTCCTCCCTGTGGAGCCCACGTCAGCCCCGGAAAGTGGGCACGGTGCGGATTGTCACTCTCTTTCGACAGACGAGTAATCAAAGCTTGGAAATAAGAGATTTCTTTGTGTAGGATTGGACATTTTGAAAGTCATGGGGCACTTCCTGGGTCATTGAAAATCAGATTCTGTCCAGGAAAATCAGTGGTGGCTGGGGGTTAACTTCCCCAGTGGCGGTGAGTGCCCCGGGGTTCCTTCCCATCTACCTCCTTGTGCCCTTTTTTTTATAGCACCCTCAGCGGGAGAAATGTTTTTTGGACCTTGCCTTTTGGATTTCTGCATTTTTTCCTTATTCACACCAGATCGGCATCTCTAGAACTTGGTTTTTCTTGGAAGGGCTGCCTGTGAGAATGGGCTTTTGTTTGGATTTCTCCTCTCCCTGGAGGGGTAGGTGGGGGAGCTGGGAGCCAGCAGGTCAAGGGCCCTCCCTCCTCTCTTCCTGGGGCCTCCCTAGCTCCACAGACAGGGCCCAAAGTCCAAGGAGCAGAGCTTGTGCCTTCCCTGGGAAGAAAGGCAAGCATTCTTGCTCGAGGACCCTGGGTGTGATGTTGGAGTTTGGGTGCTTCTGACCTGGAAGGCTGATTCTAGAAGCTTCTTGTCTAGGCTATTTTGGACAAGTCATAGTTCTGAGGGGTTCCTTGTGATCCAAATGTTTATGCATGGTCATATATCAGAGACCCAGGGCATAGAGAGAGGGGCCGCCTCTGCTCCTGTATGCATGTGTGTGGGTGTGTGCATAGAAGGTGACTGGCAAGACCTCAAAGGGGCTCAATTCCCAGGATACTGAAGTATCAAAGGGGGGATTTCCCAGTCACTCTTTTCAAAACAGGAGATGCATCTTATTCATGGCTGTATCCTCATCCCCCATCTCAAAGTCTGGTACATAGAAGGCATTTTATAAATAATAATTGAGGGCCAGGCACAGTGGCCCACACCTGTAATCCTAGCACTTGGGTAGGCTGAGGCAGGAGGATTGCTTGAGGCTAGGAGTTCAAGACCAGTCTGAACAAGAGCAAGACCCTGTTTCTACAAAAAATAGAAAAATTAGCCAGGCATGGTGGTGCGCACCTGTAGTCCCAGCTACTTGGGAGGCAGGGAGATTGTTGGAACCCAGGAGTTTGAAGTTGCAGCAAGCTACGATGATGCCACTGTACTCTAGCCCAGGCAAAAGAGAAAGATACTGTCTAAAAAAAAAAAAAATTGAGTGAATTATTTTATTTTAATTATTCCTTTATAATTAATCGAAGTATAATTACATACTATGAAATGCACAGAACTTAAGTACATAGTTCAATGAGCTTTACCAAATGTATATGCCCATGTAATCAGTACCCAATCAAGATAGAAAGCATTTCCATTACTTGAGAAAATTCCTTGTGCCTCTTTCCTCTAATTCCTCCTCCCCTAAAGAAAAAATCCCACTATTCTGAACACTATCCTCATAGATTCATTTTGCCTGTTCTTGAAATTTATTAAAAAAATTGGATCAAACAATATGAACTCTTTTTTGCACTGGCTTTTTTAGCTGAGCATAATGTTTTTGAGATTTTTCATGTTTGTGTGCATCAGTAGTAGATTCCTTTTTATTGGTGCACATTGTGTTATCATATGAGTCTACCTCAATTTGTTTATCTATTTTCCCTTTTATAAACTTTTGGGTTGTTTCCACTTTGGAGCTTTTATAAATAATGTTGCCAGAAGTATTCACATATAAGTCTTCTTATGGACATGTTTTCATTTCTTTTGGGTGCTTACGTAGGGATAAATTTGCTGGATCATGAGGTAGGTGTATGTTTAACTTTATAAGAAGTTGCCAAACATTTTCCCCAAGTAGTTGTACCATCTCATACTTCTACTAGCAAAGTATGAGGAATTCAGTTGTTCTGCACACTTTCCAGCATTTGATATTGATAGCCTTTTCAACTGGAACCAGTGGTTTGTAGTTGTAACTCACTGTGGTTTTAATTTGTATTTACATGGTTACTAATGATGTTGAACATTTTTTATGTTTATTGGCCATTTGGATTTCTTCTTTGTGGAGTGTTTATCTGAGTCTTTTTCCATTTTTTTAGTCTGTCTTTTAAAAATTGATTTATGGGAATTAAAATATATAATCTGGATTCTAGTCCTTTGTTGGATTTATGTATTGTGAGTATTTTCTTGTGGCTTATCTTTTCATTTTTGCATGTCCTTTAATGAGCAGAAGTCCAGCTTATCAATTTTTTTTAATGGTTACTGCTTTTTGTTCTTTGTCTAGGAAATCTTTGACTACTCTCTGGTCCTAAATATATTCTCCTATGCTTTCATTTTTTTCTTGATTTTCACTTAGGTTTGTTTTTAAAAAAATCTTGATTTAATTTTGTGTTTGGTATGCAGTGTGGGTGAAAGTTCAGTTTTTGATGGATGAATACTGTAGAAAGCATTTGCCGAGCACCTCCTCTGCTAGAAGAAGCACAGGTGTTGATCTCAAAATCTACTACAAAGCTATAGTAATGAAAACAGTATAGTACTGGCATAAAAACAGACACATGGACCAATGGAGCAGAATAGAGAGCTCAGAAATAAACCCAAGCGTATATGTTCAACTAATTTTTTTTCCTTTTATTGTCCTTTTATTTTTGCCAAGGACTCTGCATGCATTATCTCCTTTTTTTAAATTTCAGGGTATTGGGGGGTACAAATGTTTTTGTTACATGGGTACCCTTTATAATGCTTGGGTTGGGGCTTTTAGTGTGCTCATCACCTGACTGATGTTTATTGTGCCTGCTGTGTGGGTTTTTACCCCATCCCTCCTCCCCCACTTCTTGATTTCCAATGATATTTACATCTCTTTGTGCCTGTGCATGCCCATTGATTAATCCTTAGCTATTGGAGAATGCATGTGGTGTTGTTTTTCTATTCTTGGAATGCTTTGGGATGATGGTTTCTAGTTCCATCCAAGTTGCTGCAAAGGATATTGTTTCATACCTTTTTGTGGCTGAGTGGTACTCCATGGTATATATACCATGTTTTCTTTGTCCACTCATTAGTTGATGGGCACTTGGGTTGATTCCGTAACTTTGTGGTTGTGAATTGTGCTGCCATAGACATTTGAGTGCAGGTATCTTTCTGATAAAATGATTTCTGAATATCTACCCACAAAGGTCAACTAATTTTTGACAAGGGCACCAATAAAACAGCATGGGGGAATGATGCTGTGAGAACTGGATATCTACATACAAAAGATGAAATCAAACCTTTGTATTAAGACATACAAAAAAATTAAAATGGATTAAAGACCTATATGTAAAACCTGAAACTGTACAACTCCTAGAAAAAAACATAGGGGCTGAGCTTCTTGACTTTGGTTTTGGCAATGACTTTTTGGATAGGACACTAAAAGCACAGGCAACATAAGCAAAAATAAACTACAAAGCTTCTGCATAGCAAAGGAAACAACCAATAAAGTAAAAAAGCAGCCTATAGATTGAGAGAAAATATTTGCGAGCCATATATCTGAAAAGGGGTTAATACCTAAAATATAAAAGGAGCTCACACAACTCAATAGCAAAAAATGAATAACCCAATTAAAAATGGGCAAAGAACTGGAATAGATTTTTCCAAAGGAGACATAAAAATGGCCAACAGGGATATGAAAAGGTTCCCAACATCACTAATCATCAAGGAAATGCAAATCAAAACCATTAGGAGATATCACCTCATACCTGTTAGGATGGCTATTATCAAAAAGATAAGAGATAACAAATGTTGGGGAGAGTGTGGAGAAAGGGGACCCTTTGCACACTGTTGGGAATATAGATAGATTGCAGCCACTGTGGAAAACAGTATGGAGGTTTTCCGGATATTCCAAAATTTAAAGATAGAACTATCGTATTTCCAAAATATGATAGAACTACCATATGATCCAGCAATCACGCCTGGGTGTATACCCCAAGGAAGTGAAATCACCACCCTCTACAGCTATCTGCTCTCTCATGTTCATCGCAACATTGTTCACAATAGCCAAGATAGGGAAACAATGAAAGTGTCCATCAACCCATGAAAGGATAAAGAAATTATGGTACACACACAAACACACACACACAATGGGATATTATTCAGCCTTAAAAAAGAAGGAGATCCTGCCATTTGAGACAAAGTAGATGAACATGGAGGAAATTATGCTGAATGAAGTAAGTCAGCACAGAAATAAAAATATGGCATGATCTCTTGCACATGGGATCTGAAACAAATGCAAATACATAGAAACAGAGAGTACAAGAATGGTTATCCAGAGTGCAGGCGGTGGTGGGGGTTGGGAGGATGCAGGTAAAAGTGTAAAAAGTTACAATTATGTAGGATGAGTAAGTCTGGAGTCTAATGTACAACAGGAAGACTATAGTTAATAATATTGTACTGTGTACTGGTAATTTGTGAAGAGAATAAATTTTAGTTACTCTTACCACCAATAAAGAAAGAATGAAAGAAAGAAAGAAAAAACAAAAGAAAAATAAAATAAAGATGATGGATGTGTTAGTTTGGTAGACTGTAGTAATCACTTTACTATGAATATGTATATTAAAACATTGTGTCATACACCTCAAATATATACAATAATTTTTTTTTAAATTAAAAAGAAAAAAAGAAGCACAGGTGTCCTTGGCAGCCTCTATAGGTGTAAGACAGTGTCCCTGCCTTGGGAGAGCACTTACTTCCATAGGTGGTGATTAAGTGAGTAGTTGTTACAATGGGGTCACGTGTGGTTCACATGGCCACTTATGGGAATTTAGAGGGGGGAGATGCTCTCCTTTTATGTCTAGGGAGGCTCCTTGGAGGAAGAGGTTCTTGAGATGGACTTTGAAAAACAGAGAGGATTTTGGTGTGCTAAATACAGGAAATGAACTCAGGTAAAATCAATGGCACTGTGCCTATGTCCCTCACTAAGGGATGGGTGCTCAGTGGGGAGATACGTTAATACACACATAAACACACATATATACATACTTATACATGTGTATCTGTACACATATATCTCTATCTTTATCTAGTCCATGTCTACATCTAATCTATATCTAGATCTATATATAGGTCTAACTCTAGTCTATGTCTATGTCTCCAGAAATCTCTGGGCTTAGGAGTAACTAACAGACTCAAGCTTTCATGGAACTTGATAGCCCAACAGGAGCACTTAAATAGGGTTGGGTACAGAAAATGTCTTCCCACCTGCTGGTAGATTTGTCAACATTCTCCTTGTCTGAGATGAAGATCCATAGATCAGCACTGAGCAGGCCCTCAGAAATCACCCAGGCCAAGCCTATCGTTACACAGACATGGCAACTAGGCCCACAGAGGGGAAGGGACTTGCCCTATGCTCTGCAGGAGGTCATTGGCAGAGCAAGAGCCACAACTCACATTCCTTGGTCCTGGGACCGGAGCTCTCTCTGTTTACTACACCCCAAGGAGCCCCTCCATCTTCTCTCTCAGAGCCAGGGAGCCTTTCATCCCTGGGCATTTCTGAGCTCTTGCAATGCTCTTTGAAGCTGTTACCATTTGTGAGTCCTCTGTGGGATTAGAAGTTAACAGGGTGTCAGCCCTTACTAATCCCCCTTTATAGATTTGAAACTGTTAAACCATCAGAGCCTCTCTCTTCTCTTCTTCTAATAACTTATAAGCCGTTTGAGGACAAGGGTTGTGTTTTGATGACATTAGCATCCCCACATTTAGTGAACTGGCAGCTCAAACCGTACTCCACGTGCAGCAGAACCAACGAGCTGCTGAAGTTCCGCCTTGCTAGGGAAGCTCTCAGGCTAACACATCATTCTGAGGCCAGCCAATAGCTGGTTAAGTAACTTCTGTTTTCTAGTGGCTTTGATACTTTTTGTATTAATGTTGTTTTCTTTTTAAGAACCCATTCAGCCCCTACCTGTGGTGCAAAGTCCGTGCTTTGTCACTGATGCAGGTGCTGTACAGCCTTGCTGTGGAATAACCCTTTGTTGCTCAACTGGGTTCTGTACTGATGGAATGCTCAATTAGGTTCTGTACTGCCTACAGCGTAGACCCTACCAAAAATAGTAAAGAGAAACTTGCTTGTCTAAGCATAGCACAGACATGTCACAAGCAGGCCAGTTGATGTTCAGGTGTCAGTTGACTCTGATGAGGCTGGTAGAGGGGGTACCATAGGTCCAGGGGAGACAGGGGACAATATCTGTTGGCTTGAGCCCTGGGGTCATGGCAAGGCTAGAGTTCTCTGGCTTCTCTTTTGGGTTTCCATTGACACATCCCTTAGCTCCCAGTGCTGGAGTGTCCCCAGGGAGCCTTGAGTGTGACTCTATGGCTCTATCATTGGCAGCAAGTGCTCCTGGTTCTGCTGGAACCGTAGCTGTGAGAGTCTCCACAACTAGCATGCCTTGGAGGGGAAGGGCACGTCTGAGCACGCTGTTCTTCTTCTTGGAGCCTGAGTGTCCCTTGAAATCAGATTCCTTTTGTTTATTTTTTCATAGCCTTAGTGATGGGTTCCTGCTGACTTAGAGGGAAGCTATGTATCCTGTGGAGGAGGCAGTGAGTAGCTGTTTTTTTAATCCAAATTTGGGAAAGTCTCCATGGCCCTGGGCTCTCCTTGGAGCATGGGCAGAGTTCAGCTCCTGTCTCTCACTGGAGACTATTTTCCCGGTGGGAGTGGGAGGGTGGTCAGGACAGGGCGATGAGCCCCAAAGTTCTGGTTCAGGAGACCTGGGCCTGGGATCTGAGAACAGAGCTTGGGTCTCCACCGTGTCTCCATGACCCACCCTCTGGAAGCCAGTTTGACTCGTACCTGCACATGGACGTCCAGCTTAGGCTTTCTGGTGTGCCCAGCTTCCTCGGCCCTTCTGGCCACTCAGACCTCACTCATGGAGGCCCGGCCCATGTTACTTGTGGGTAGATTTTCCTGACTACCTCTGCCAGTCTAATTCAATTCAGCAATCATATTGTGGCCTTACTGTGTGCCAGCCTTTACGTCTCTCCCTGCGTTGGCCTCCAGCAATATCTTCCATTTGTTTTCCCCTGCTGACCTCTCACGTGCCTGGGATGAGTTAACCTTTCCTGTCTAGTGACAGTGGGCCTGTGGGCACAGGGACCATGCTAGCCCCACTATAAAAGTTTCTGCTGTCTCCAGATAGAACCAGTCACTCTCTCCTCTGTGTCCCCAGACTTCTCTGCATGGATGTCTCTCTTAGCACCCACACAATGGGACCCTTGCTTGTTTCCTGGTTTCTCTCCTTCTGATAACTTAAGAGCTGTTTGAAGACAGAGGGGCTATATTTTAGTCACCTCGCTATCCCCACATCTCATGGACTGATAGCTTGAACTACACTCCATAGGCAAGTACACCATCAGCCTGCTGAGGCTCCATTTCAATAGGTAGAACCAACCAATAGACCAACACGTCACTCTGAGCTAAGCTGGCCGAGCTGCCAAACAAACTCTACGGACTGGAATAGCAGGTAGTGCAGAACTTGCTCTCCTGTATGTTAGGGCCTGGCCAAGCTCTGCTCATCTTAGGAAGCACAAGGGAGCTTTTGCAGCTGGGGCAGAAACAAATGTACCTGCCAAAAGCTGCCACATGAGCCTTGCAAAGCATCCACGTCTCACCTCGCTGCCCGGGTGCCTAGGCAGGAGCCTTGAAGGAGGAGATAGATGTGAAGGTGCCCAGCATGGAATGTGAACGTAGTAGGTGCTTAATGAATGCCAGTGCCCTTTGTCTCCATGTTGAGGAACTCAAACAAGCACATATGGCCACGACTCCCCATGGATTATGACTTAGACTTGAGGAAAGCAGTGAAACATCGCCCAGCTTGTTAAACTGATCTAATAACAGAGTTGGTAGGGTCTGAAGTTTATAAATTTGCTCTCCATTCTCCCTCTTCTGATGCCTAGAGTGGGTGAGTCTTGCCTCCCCACCTAGGCTGAGAGCTCCTGAGGGTGGAGACCTTGGCCAATTTGTCCTAGGACCCAGGCGCAGTGGCTCAGGTAACAAGTGTGGGACCCTCCAGGATGAAGATGCTGGGGCTGATCTAGTGAGCTCTGGGAGGCCCCCTAAGCTTCCCTCCCTGAGTTTCCATCAGAGTCAGGAGCCCCGACATAGCCCAGATGAGAATGAGGGGATGGAGCTGGAGGAGGCAGGGATAAAGGTGGCATTCCTGGGGTTGCTCAGGGCAGTCAGTGCCTTGGGGCAGCCTGGAGAGCATTCTGGTTGGCTTCTGCACACAGCAGAGCAGTGATCTGGACAGCCTCGCCCACGTGGCTAAAGGGGAGCTTCTTAACTTCTAAAGGCCCATCGACCCCAGGCCAGCTCTGGCTGCTCCTCAGATCCCCGAGTTTGTTCTGGGCTCCCACCAGCCTTCCTGCAGCTCACCCGAGTGTTTGAAGTGGGGAGCGAGGTAAGTCGATACCCGCTGTAGCTCGGGGCTCAGCCAAGCCTAGCAGCCCAGCCCTGATTACACAGGCCAGCAGGCTCCCAGCACTGCTATGTGGCCCGGCGCATGGCTGACATGCAGGGGCACCAGAGCTGCTTATGATTCCCAGGAGGGGAGTGCTCAGGTCCAGGGCATGGGCTCTGACAGACGATTGTTATTGCACCGGGAGTGCAGTTGAATGACATCATGCTATTGAGTGCATGAATTTTTTTTGTCAGTCTTTTAACGTAAGTTTGTGTTTTTCAGACCTTAAAACTGCAGGTCATTTTTCACATTTGCTATTGAGAGCAGATGTGACTGATCCCTATCGGGTTCTACTGGAAAACGGCGGGGTGGCGGAAGGTCAAATGCAGAACGCCTCTCAATCTCCATTATTATTTCCTCCACTCAGTGGCCTCAGCAGGAAGCCTGTGCTTGGCATTGGTGGCCTTCCGAAGATTCTCAAGCCTCCTAGCCCCAGCCCTGACTGTCGGTGACTTTCACACTAAAAGTCATGTCTCGGCTCAGAGGCCTGCCAGGGAAGAGGGCCTGGGCTGAGAAGCGGGAGACTCAGCACCCTCTGGGGCTCAGTTTCTCCACCTGTACAATGGGCACATAGACTGGGAGGACTTTAAGATACATATGATGCTACTGTTGGACTTGGAGAGGCCCAGACTGGGAACCATGCCTTTGGCATTGCTATGTGATTTGAGGAATTTCACAGACATGCCTCTAGTGGAGGCTGTGTCCACCCTCTCCTAGCCCTGATGCTTGGCAGGTGGAGCCGGAGGGAGGAATAGGGTTGGTGTTCCCTAGAAGAGAACCTTGAGGGGCATCCTTTATGTTCACACCCATCACTGGGGTCGTGTGGTTGCTCCTGAGGGCAGCTCTATTTTCACAGCTAAGACTTAGGAAAATATGTTCTACCTTTAAATTAGATTCCCTTATTCTAGGAAGATGGGGGGCAAGGGTAGTGTTGTAGAAGGTGAGCCCAGTTAAAGACCCTTGTTTGGTGTCTACAGTTGTGGTGGACAGGATTCTGATGCAAAGAGGGTGGGAGAGGGCCCAGAAGATGATCCCTGAGGAGACTGTAACTCCCAAGACAACCCTTGCTTCTGAGAGCACAGTGGGACCAGTTCTTGGTATGGAGGTAGCACCAGCTGTTTCCCTCCCTGAGTTGTTACCATCGCAGAGTTATGGGGTACTTGTGACATTCTGGGGTTGGCCTTTTGATTCAGATAGGACATATACCTCTGAATAGGCCCCAGGAGGATCAAGTTTCTGGCCATCAGGGCCATGCATTCATGCATTCATTCATCCACCCACCCATTGATTGATTCATTTACCCATCTATCCATCTACCCACCCATCCATCCATCCATCTATCCACCCGCCTATCCATCCATCCACCCTATTTAGCAAGCATTTATGGAGCTTCTTGTGTCTTCCTTCCATTATAAATATAAGGATGGACAAGACAGTCCTTACCCTTGAGCTTAGAGCAGATCCACTGAAGAGTTCAACTGGATATGATGCAGGCAATAAAGGTGATGGGAGTGGAGGGAAACTCCACGCTTCACTTTGGAGGGAAAGTGTAATGTCGGAGGAACGTAGGAAGAGAGAGAGTGGGGAAAGGAGTGGGAATGAAAGGAGGCACTCAGAAGATGGTCCTGATGGGAGGCTGTGGAGTTCAAGGGCACTGTTGACTGCGGGCACCTTGGGCCTCTTCTGCCACACTTCCAGTGGCACCCACAGTACAAGGGACGGGCCATCGTTGTGTCCCACTGACAAGGGCAGGGGCACAGGTTTGTGTGCGTGTCAGGTGGGAAGGCTTGGGGTCCTGAGGCTGCCCTTCAGAACTTGGATGTTTGGAAATAGAAGGGTCACAGTAAAGAAGATTCTGTATTACTTAGTTCACTTACTTTTTTTTTTTTTAAAGTGTAGATTTTTTTAAAGGAAAATTATTCTTCCTTTTGACTGAGAAACATTCATTTGTCCACAATACATGCTCTGGGGAACTTGCTGCACAGTGGCTATTCAGAAAGATTTGCTGACCAGAGTGGGCTGGCTGTGTTATCCAGGGGTGTGGGGATCTCAGCACTGGGGGGTGAATGCCAGTCCCGGGATGCCACGGAACTTTGCCAGCAGCAGCAGGCATGGTGGAGTGTTCATCTTTACCGTGACTCCTTAGTCTCCATCACTAAAAATTAGACAGTTAGAGCTACCTCCCAGCTGAAATCAGAGCTGCTTGGCTTCCTCCAAGCTCATGCCAAGGGATAGTGTTATTCTAGATACTTCTATAAACATCTCGATGGCACTAATTCTGTGACTCAAATGCTGCAGCTATAAAGTAACCCCTGTTGTGTCTTTCCTTCCCCCTGCCTTGCGGGGACAGCATGGGGATGGCATGAGCTCACGGGCGGGGAGGAGCACTCTGTGAAGCTATGTGGTCCAGCCCTTTGTGGTTAGCTTGCAGAGTGGTGTGGAAGGAACAAGGAGTTAAATGTTTTACCAGAGAGTAGGCTCTTCATTTTCCAGGGGAATTTTCTTCAGACACCGCAGGTTGGCCTTACTTTTAAAGAGGAGCAATCAGTTTTTAGCATGAGGCTCTGAGCAAAGGAAGGCCAAAGTGAGTCCTTTCTCAGGCTTCACGGGAAATTTGGCAAGCAGTATTAATAAAGGCATCGTTTTCTTTCTTTAATGGAAAATGCCAGGTTACGGTTGGCTAAAGTGCTGTAGCATCGGAGCCAGTTAATCTTCTGAGTCCGTATTTTTAACTGGCACCGTGGGAGCACTCCTGGGCTTTTGTTTCCAGCAGTGGGATATCAGGATTTGTATCCTATGGTATATCCAAAGAATAATTCTCCTTTCCTTTGATGTTCCTTGGACATCTTGAGACACTTAGGGGTGTACTCTCAGGGAAGGTTGGAGGGCTGGGTTGCACAGCCCTCATTACGCTATTAAAATAGATCCAGTGGAGGAAGACTGTGGCTTTCTCGAGCAGAAAGCTGCATTGTTAAATGGAAGCCTGGTTCAGAAGTCACTCCTTGTCCTGACTTCTTGAACCAAGAACTATATTTTATTGCTGTTTGGGCAGGAGTAAGATGCTTTGCTGCTCGTATAATTGTTTCACAGTTGGAGGTTAACATGGATTGTTTTTCCTGACATTTGGAAAATCACACCTCAAAGAAATGTAGTTTAGATTTTTTTTTAAAAAGCATTGAAAACACTGTCAGTTCATAACCTTGAAATCCACTGAAAAAATCCGCCGTTACTTTGGAATGATTGCAACAGTCTCCTTAAGTGGCATTTCTTTCCCCAGTCATCCATCGCTCTCTAACCCAGCCAGCGAAGCCGGGCCAAGGTGATTTTCCCATGGGGCCACCTCCATCACGTGGCTCTCCCGGTCACAGGCTTCAGTGGCTCCTCACTGCATCCAGAGGAAAGTTCTGTGCAATTAGCCACATTAGTCAGACCCTCCAGATCACCCCCCTGAGTGCTTCTGACTCTATCTATAGGGGGAAGCCTCTTTTGACCCCAGTGGGCTTTGCACGACCCCCTAACATTCCTGGTGCTTCTCAGCCCTCATCTATCTCTGCTCTTCTCATTTCCTGGCCTTCTCCACCCATCGTCACCCAAGTCACCTCCTCCATGCAGGACAAGTCTCACCTCTTTTTAAAAAGCCTCCTCTCTCGATTGTCTCAGCCCTGGGAGTCTTCCCCTCCCCATTCTCAGTTTGCCACTGACCTTACAGCGAGGAAACCAGTGTGTTGGGAGGAGCCACACAGACCTGGGTTTGAAGCTTGACTGTGGTGTGCTAACTGTGTGACCTCACGCATTTTGCTAACCTCTCTGGGTCTCAGTTTTCTCATCCATACTACGGGAATAGACATACCTACCTCATGGGTTCATGAGATAATTTAGGTGGAAACTATTAGCCCAACATCTAACACTTGACCTGTGCACTGAGAATGTCAGTTTCTTTCCCACCTTGTGACACTTACTACGTCCCAATAATTATACTGATTCGAGGACTTGCCACATCTCTGTCCATAGGATTCCAGCTCATCTCGTATCTCCTGGGATGAAGGCTGACGGGCTTCAAGAGGAAGTGCCCAGGAGCCTGTCACCTCACAGTCGTGCCTGTGAAGGCTGAGCCAGTGCCACTCAGGCTTTGCGTCAGTAGAGCTGATTGGGTTAATTGATCTCTGATTGGGTTAACCTCTTTCCTGAATGGCAGCGAAGGACTTGAGAGTAGGGAAGAGGTTGGCTCGAATGCATGGTCTAGCTCTGGGGACTCAGGAGATGTGTTAACAGGAGCTTAACTAGAAACCTCTTAACCAGCTGATCTAACAGCCTCTCCTTTGTCTCCCAACAGAACCTTCTAAGAATACTAGGGGATTGCAGGAGGGACTTTAGCTATTTTGTAAAGGAAGGAGCTAGGAGGAACATTCGCAGAGATGAGGGAGAATGAAACCGACAGCAGGGAGGGTAGAGGGCCATGTCACCACTGGGGAGGTGGCTGGGCTGAGGCACCAGGGCAGACAGTGGACAGAAGGGCTGCTGGGCGGGGTGGGCCCGTGGACAAGCTGTGGAAGTGGGAAGCCCATGTCAGTCATGTGTACCTTGTCTGCTACACCCTGATCTTGGTGGCCCCTCATCAGGGTGTCACACCCTTCTGGAAGGTCCCATTCCAATCCTACCTACCCTCTGAAGCCTTCCCAGATCCTTCACATGGAGGAACCTGGCCCCATTCGTCCTCTGAACTCCTTATGTGATCATCCTCTGTGCCCTCGTCTGCTGCCCTTATTGGAGCACGAGTCCTCAGAGGCAGACACCCTGTCAGAGTGCCTCCTCTCTCATCCTCTCACTCAGTGACATTTATGGAGCGTTGACTGTGTCCCAGGTGCTAAGTACTTTACATAGATTCTTTCATTCGGTCTCCACAAGATATGCTTGAGGGAGGCAGCATTTTCGCCTCTTCTGGAACCAGAGGCGATGAGACCGAGAGGCTGAGCAATTTGCCTCAGGTCATATGACCTGTTACGGAAAGGAGCCAGGGCTGGAGCCCAGCGCAGCTCTGGAATTTTCGCTCTGAGCGCTGTGCTGTCCTCTCTCCCGCCTGGAGCAGGCACTCTGCAATGGCAGGGGTTTTACTGTCCTTGGTCTCACTGTAATGATTTCAACATTGCTGCTGCTGCTATGCTACCGGCTATCGCTACAGCAATAGCTACAACTGCTTCTGCACAACTAGTACTACAACTACTGCAACTGCAACAGCAATTTCAGCTACTACTGCAAGTGCTACTATGCCAACTACCGCTATAACTACAACTACAGCTACTGGCACTGCTACTATTGCAATTGTAGCAACCACAATTAGTACAACTGCTATAATCACTACTACAACTACTACTGCTACAGCTACTGCTACAGTGATAACAGCCACTACTAATACGTCTACTGTGGCAGCTATGACTACAACTACAATCCCTACAACAGCTGCTGCTACCGCAGTGACTGCTCCAGCAACACCTACTACCCAACGACGACAACCACCACAGCAACAACAGCACCTGCCACCGTACCTACTGCCATTTCCCTCTGGTTGGGCCAGGACCTTTCGTAGGACAAGGATGAGGGAATAAATAGTTCTTCTTTCCACCACCATAGCATGGTTGCGGGCATGGGCTCTGGAGCCGGATGGCTTCAGTTCACAGCCTGGCTCTGCCAGTTACTAGCTGTGCCACACAGGGAAGGTCACTTAATCTTTCTGTGCCTCAGTATCCTCACTTGTAAATGGTGACGATAACAGTCTCTTATGTCATAGGGTTGCTGTGAGGGTTACATGCATTATTATTCGTAAAGCTCTTAGAACAACGTCTGGCACCCAGTGGGAGTTCCTTGTGAGAGCCACTGTCACTTTCCTTCCTCTTCCTGAGCCACAGCTCCTTGTTCTTAGCTGGCTCTCTTAAGTTCTTACAGGGAAGAAGGCTCAAAAGTGGTTTGCTGATGTGCCTCAAGGGCTTGTTTGGGGACCTGGGAGCACAGAAATGTAAGGACAAGAGCCCTTTCAGAAAGCACTGCTGAAAAGCGAGTGTGTGCTTCAGGCAGGCATTGCCGAGCTTGGCCACACTGGAGAACCCAAAGCCGTTTCTTGGAGACTCTGCGGTGAGAGTTTCGGGTCCTGGGGGACCATCTTGGAGGAGCCATTTTTTGGTCTAGAGCCGGGGAGAGGCAGCACTGGGAGGAGGTAGAAGAGGAGGGAGGTGTAGACGGGGAGGGCGAGGGCTGTCTCTGGGCAGAGGGTGAATCCAAGGGAAGACCCAGAGGCATTTCCTACAGCACCCAGAGCTGTGGCCTTCCATGTGCAGAGGGTAGAATAGGCCACACACTGATCTGGGCAAAAGGCCCCCAAATACAGGCTTCACAGTTAGTGATGCAGGACTATAGTCTCCCTGATGCCCTGGGAGAGAGGAGCGCACCCTCTCTGAGCCCTGATCTTGCAGCCGCTTGCCTGCTTCTCCTGCCCCTGCATCAGGATCCAGCGCTTTGACGTCAGACAGAACTGGGTTCTAAGTCATAGCTCTGCCACACCAGCGGTGTCATCGTGGGGTCTTAGGCAAGTGCTTACCTTTTTTTGAGTCTCAGTTTCTTCATCTGTAAAATGGGGACAACACACACTTCACAGGCTTTTCCTGAGAATTACATTGTATGACATTTTTAAAGACGTTGAACTTCGTAGACAAAAAGTGGAGGTATTTTTATCCTCTAACACTGGTTCTCAAGGTGTGGTCCCCCAGCGGGCAGGATCAGCATCAGGGGGGAACTTGTTAGACAAGTAAATACTTGGGCTCCATCTACTGAATCTACTGGTTTAGATTTTACTGAATCTCAAATCCGGGGTGGGGCCCCACAGTCTGTGCTCTGAGAAGCCTTCCAGGAGATTCTGCCACATGCTCCAGGCTGGGAAGCACTGATCTCATACAGGCCAGGATTAAATGCCAGAATGCATGTGAGGCTGTTCAGCACAGAGCCTGGCACACAGTAGGTGCTGAATACCTGCCAGCTGGCCTTCCTCTTTCCTACCTGGGCAAGGCAAGTCCCGACGGCTTACCCGAAGAGGTTAATGCTACTGCAGACCTTCTGGAGGTGAAAGGGCCTTGTTCCCCCAGAGGATAGACACATTATGACGGCTTCATTTGATTAAAAGGGGATGTTGATCATTAGTTATGACCCAAATTTCTTCTCTCCCCAGCAATCACTCAAAGTGTTCCCAGATGCGCGGGGGGCTGTTGGTTACCTGCGAATACAACATCCCTTTATAACGGGGACGCCCATGCTGATGGAGACTTTCTGAGGAGGGTAGCTGGCCTCCCCACCCCCAGGCCTGCCTTGCATTTGATGGAGTGAATGATTGAAGGGAAACATATGCATGACCCGAGGAGCTGAGCTTTGAGAGGTGGCTGCTTCCAGCGGCTGCCAAGGGGTGGTGGGGGAGCTCAGCAAGTATTTGTTGTTCCCATGGGGCTAATTATGGACTTTTAGAGGCAAGTAGCCGCCCCAGTTTTGGTTAGCACAGTTGTTCGTTACTGCACAATTAAGAGGAAGGGGAGTAGCCCTGGTCGGGGAGCAAGGCGAGGGGAAGGCCAAATGCAATTAGCTTGGATGTTTCTGTGGAAGCAACCCTGGGCGACAGTGGCCGAGGTCAGTGTCAGCTCTTGGAAACAGAGTGGGCAGGTACTCAGGCTGGCAGGGGCGGCTGGAAGGGGGAAGGCCGGGAAGTGTGTGTGTGGGGGAAAGAATCGGAGTCCTGGCAAGTTCGGGTGATTTAAGGATCGCTGCCACAGTTGCCCCAAGGCGGGTTTAGTTTTGGAAAGAGTGAGCTTTGCTTCCAAGTTCAGGCTGCAGACAAGGAATCTTCCATCTGCAGCCGGTCGGGATGGGCCTCCTGAGGCTCTGATGATGTGATGATGTTTAAAGGAAATTCACTGATGCTGGAATATGGGTAGAACTCCATGGCTCGGGAAATGAGGGAGGGTTTGCTCAGTGTTAAAAGGGAACCTCAAGGTGGTCAGGGTACAGCTGTGGCGGGGGACTTAAGGGGCTGGGTCTGGTTGACCTCCTTGTGAGGTGGGAGACAGGAGGCAGGCTGTGGTTATAGCAGCTTTTTCTTGCTAGGAGCTAATGTGTCATAAGCCTTTTGTGCTGCCTTAGGCCTAAGCCAAAACAGCTTCAGGCCCCTGAAGTACGGGGTGAGGGCCTGGGCATCTGACAGACCCCAGTGGAGGGAGCCCCGGGGCGGGGTGGGCAGGTGCAGGAGGAAGAACGGAGGTCCAACAGACAGAGCAAGGGAGACCCAACTCTAGTGAGCAGCCACAACCTGAGCTTCTCTGTGCTGTGGGTCAAGGAAGGTTCCAGCATGGGAGTTTAAATGGGAAGCCCTGGCCTGAGTGTCAGGAGCCCTTGGTTCTAGCCCAGCCCTATTACTAACTGGCTCCGTGGCCTCGAGCAAGAATGGCCTCCTGCTGTTCTGGGCCTTGCAGCCTGTCTGTGGAGCAGGAGGGGAGTGGACGTTCTGAAGGACCCTTTGAAGAATCTGGCTCTGGGCCGGTACCACTGCTGTAGAGAACGTATAATTGGTGTATTTTTCTCTTTGGTCTTCATGCTTTCCACTTCCTTGGTGGCACAGGTGGGAGGTCAACCTGGAATGAAAGACACAGGAGGAGGCTGTGGGCACCATGCAAGGCCGTGACCATGTAGCCTGTGGCAGTTGGGTTATGGGCTTCCTGGCAACAAAGACTCTGGGGTGAGCAGGGGAGAGGACCCTAAAAACAGGCACATTCAGCTTTGGGCCAAACCTACAAATGGCTTTGCTTCATTGATACAGGGATACTCTGCTTCATCTTCCATAATCTGTTCACAGAGGAAGGTGGGAATTGGGGATAGTTGAGGAAAGAAAGGTGTTGTGTTTGTTTCCTATTGCTGCTGTAACAAATTGTCACAAACAGTGGTTGAAAACCACACAAATTTATTATATTACAGGTGTGGAGGACAGAAGTCCAACATGGGCCTCGCTGGGCTAAAGTCAAGGTGTCAGCAGGACACCTTGTAACCACAGCCTGGATTCCTTCCGGAGGCTTTAGGGGAGGATCTGTTTCCTTGTCTTTAGCTTCTAGAGGCCGCCTAGATGCCTCAGCTCATGGCCCCTTCCTCCATCTTCAAAGTCAGCAGTGGCTGGAAAGGTCTCTCTCACATCACTTCACTCTGATGCTGACTCTTCTGCCTCTCTCTTCCGCATTTGTGGCTGCTCTGGGCCCACTCAGATAGTTCATGACACTCTCTCTGTCTTAAGGCCAGTTGATTAGCAAACTTAATTACATCTGCAACCTCAATTCCCCTTTGCCATATAATGTCACCTAGGTACAGGTTCCAGGCATTAGGATGCAGACATCTTTGGGAAGCCATTATTCTGCCTACTACAGATGTTAGTTAGTTGACAAAGAGCGGTACCAAGCCCAGGCTGCTACCAGCTCTAATGGAAGTGGCTTCATTTCCAAAGCTTGGTTCCCAGGCAGGCTTCTGACATACCTGGTTTCAGAGTGGGGGGCACTTTCTCCCCCGTCTCAGGAGGAAGGGCTATCCCTGCACTGTTGAGTGCCCCAAGGGCCTCTGTGGGCACTCAGGGCTATGGACTTTCCCAGGCTGCAGGAGATCTTTCATTCAGCTGTGACATTTTTGGAGGGGTGCTGGGGTAGGGAGGTCCAAATTGCAGGTGAACCAAGTTCATTCATGCCTCAAACAGAGACTCTCGTAATGGGCTCACTGAAGTCTGTTAACTCTTCCCCTACTGCATAGAGGCTTAACTCCCCTTAAAATGTCCATAACTCTTAAACAAGGGGCTCTAATATGCTTACCAGGGGCCTTTTCTCAGGGAACTTTATCGTCCGAGAGACGCCATTAAAGGTTTCCAGACTCTGGACTCCTCTTCCCTCCCAATCCTCCTCTCTAGCCCTTTTGATAAGAAATTAAGCTTTTGGGTTTTGATTGTTTACTTTTTCCTTGTGTGGCCCATTTGTTTTATTAGGAGCTTCGTTGTGCAGCAGGAGCGTCTTATACATAGGAGCATCAATAGGCTTGTACTGTCGTTTGTCTTTCTTTTGCCTAATGAAAGTATCGGACGTTTCTAATGGGTTGGCAGCTGCTTTCTCCAGGGCAACCCAACGTCCTGAGCTGGTGGAGCGTGAGAGGACTGTCGCTGCTCAGACGAGTTTGTTACCCAGCTTCCCCGCTAACGGCTTGGGCTCCAGCTCCCGGGACAGGGATTGTGGAGTTTCTGGCAACAACAAAAGCCTAGGACACTTTTCCACTGTCTTTAAATGGTGCTTTTGGGGAAACCATTTAACTTTCCTTGGATCTCTTGGCTGTAGGAGGAAGCACATTTGTGTACAGCTACATTAATTTGAGAAATCCTTTTAACATAAAAAATATAGCGCATAATATTTTAGTGGGGAAGAATATTTCTTTTTAGGAAAAGAAATGAAATAGTCTGATTGTGAGAGATGGTGGGGCCATTGACCCAAGAGACTTGAGCGTTGAACTTTAATCTTCTGGTTGGTTTGCTGGTAAGATGCTGGGCTGTGTTGTGTTCCTGGTGCAGTTCTTGGGCCAAGGCTGTCCTGCTGCCTGCGGGATCCCTGGCTTGCTCCTGCTATCCTGGTGACAAATGGATAAATGAGGGGATCTTCTATCTGACAATAGAGTTTTGCTCCTGCTGGAACTCAAACTGTGCCTATTTTTAAGTCAGAAGTTCAATTCTATTGGATAGCGACCCTGTCTAATAGAAATATAATGTGAACCACATATGTAATTTAAAATTTTGTAGTAGCCACATTAAAAGTTAAAAAGAAACAGGTGAAATTAATTTTAATGATGTATTTTATTTAACCCAATATATTCAAAATATTATCATGTCGACATGCAATCTGTACAAAAACATTTAATGGAGATATTTTGCATTCTTTTTTTTATACTCAGTCTTCAAAATCTAGTGTGTGTTTTACACTTAGAGCACATTTCAATTCAGATGCTAAATTTTCATTGGCAATGCTTGATCTGTGTTTAGAGTTCATAAAACTGAGTGTTGAAAAAGCAGATTCACATACCCAAATTGTTCCAACCATATTTAAAAGTTTTCCAATAACTAACTCGAGTATCAGTTTTTAATTTTAAATTCATTATAATGAAATACAATTCAAAGTTCACCTTCTCAGTTGCAGTAACTAGAATTCAAGGGCTCCCTGGCTACACGTGGCTGGTGACCACTGGATTGGACAGTGCACATCTCACTCCACTGGCCCCACGCCCACACCCCCGCACCCCCCACCCCCGGTGTGGCTACAGCAGTGATTCTGAGCTGAGGCTTTTCTGCCCGTTACTCTGTGTGTGTTCAGGAGGCCAGAGCTCTGCCCTTGGGGTGTTCATTCTCTTTTGCTCCGTCATTAATTCACACATTCAATAACATTAGCGGAGTGCCTAACTGTGAGCCAGGTACTGTTCTAGATATTGTGGTGAGTTGAGAAGAAGAGTCTAGGCTGCTGCCCTTTGGGGAGTTTAATTTATTGAAACATTGGAGGGTGTAGATAACAGGTAAACCCAGAGAGCACGGTCATTTCAGAAAACGATGACCGCAATGAGAAAACATAGAGATAATGCAGTGGGTGGGCAGATGGAGCCGAAACTTGTAGAGTAGGGCCAGGGAGGCCTTTCTGAGCATGGGCTGCCGGGGCAGAGACCACAGGTAGGTGAAGATCTGCGGGAATGAGTGTGTGGATCAAACACAGGCCCTAGGGTGTTTGAGAACCAGGAGGCCTGTGTGGCAGGAGCCCAGCGAGCCTCTCTGCTGGACACATCTTTGCAGGAAGCAAATGTCTTCAGCCATCTGTGAGCCCTGAGTGCCCACAAAGGCCCTGGGGTAGTCAACAGTGCAGGGATAGCTCTTCCTGTGGGGAACGACATCCTGGGAAAGGCACCTGGCCTGAGTCTGGGAGAGAGGAGTGCCTGTCCCCAACTGCAAGAAGCAGGATGGAGTGGTGCGTACACGCTCAGGCTCCAGATGTGGGTTGCTGGGCTCAAATCCCAGTCCCACCCACGAGCTGTGGGCCCCTGAGCTCGTACTTACCCTGTCTGGGCTTCTGTTTCCATATCTGTAAAATGAGGGTAATAACCCTGTCTATAGGGCTGCTGTGAAGATTAAATGTGTTACTACATGTGAAACACCTGGCAAATTCGAGGTGTTTTACATGTCAAATCTTAGATGCTGTCACGGTCCACTCCTCAACTGTGTCCAGTCCTGCCAGATGTTGGGCACTCCCAGTTCAGTTCTGGGATGGCGATGGGTACATAAAAGAGAGATGAGGTTGAGTTTTGTCCCATGCCAACCACGCATGTTTGCAGCACCCTCTCCCCTGTGATAGTTGCTGCACAGTAAGCTCAGAGGGACCTATGGGGCGGTGCAGAGGCCGTGCTGGGCACTCAGGCAGGAAGTTGCTGACTCAGGTTGGCCTGTGCACAGCGGCTGGGGGCACAGAAAGCCTGGTTGGGCAGGTGGGCCAGCTCCCCTGGGCCTGCAGGTCCAGCCACGGCCCCAGGGCCCGTCCACTTCCTCAGTCACTTGTTTGTTGACAGGTTGTCATGGCAACAGGGGAGGCACAGAAAAAGTTAATTATCAGCACCAAATAAAATGGAACAATTTGGACTTTGGTTGAACATTTATTATATTTCTGCTCTGTCTCTAGTGTCTCTCCCAGGCTCACTGATGGCTGAAGACATTCTTCAACTATGGGGTATCTTTCTGTCTCCTGCCTCAGAGAATAAGATGCCTTAAAAATAAACTCGCCCCTGAACTTTAGAAAAACAGCGATTTCTTTTTCCCACATAGAATGCACGTTGAGGGAAGCCCCGCTCTCCCCGGGGGGTTGAGGGAATGAGAGGGCCTCTCAAGCCAACCACAGCTCCTGCGAGGCCTGGCGGGGGAGGGCTGCGAAGATCACATATTGTCATCATCACTTTGTTTTTAAAACTCCAATCAAGACTCTGCAGCATTCAACATTTCCAGCCAAGCGTTCGGAATGTCTCAGAGAGGAGGAAGGAGGCCTGGTGAAGAGTTTTTTCCAAGACTTTAATTACTAATGCGTGTGACACTCAGAACTTTTATTGGGCACCCGGCCAAGCAGGAGACTGGGCAGGATAGTCTGTCTTCCAGCCCAGGCTCTCTCGGCCCCCACGGCTCAGGAGGTAGATGAGCACTGGCCCACACAGACTCAGAAACTGATGCTCGCCTTAGGAGCAGAAGCAAAGAGACCCCACCTCATACATGCTGGGATGTAACTTGTTTATTTGTTCACTTACTCATTTGTTAAACACGTGTTTATTGAATGCTGCTCTGGTCTGAATGTTTGTGTGTCTCCCAAATTCATATATTAAAATCCTTGCTCCCAAGGTGTGGTATCCTTGGAAGGTGATTAGGTCATGAGGGTGGGGCCCTCATGAATGGGATTAGTGCCCTTATAAAAGGAACCCCAGGGAGCTCTCTTGCCCCTTCCAGCATGTGAGGTTACAGTGAGAAGATGGCTGCCTGTGAGGAAGCAGATCCTCAGTGGACACCAATCCGCTGGTGCCTTGGTCTCAGACTTCCTGGCCTCCAGAATCATGAGCAATATATTTCTGTTGTTAATAAACTGCCTAGTCTATGGTATTTTATTATAGCAGCCCAAATGGACTAAGACACACCTACTGCTTGCTAGGCTCTGTTTAGGCCCTGAGTAGAGAGCAGGAAGAGACAAAGCTTCCTATTCCCTGTGGGTCCTGCATCTTAGTTGGGGAAATAAATAGGACAATAAGCTAGGTGTACAGTATATCAGATATTGATGTGGGCAGTGGTGAAAAATAAAGCAAGGTGGTAATACAGAGTGTTAGGTGTGTGTATGGGGTTTGATTTTAGATAAGATGGCTGGAGACAGACTTACTGAGAAGTTGTGTAAATGCCCAAAGGAAGGGAAGGTGGGAGCCATGGAGAGCTCTGAGGAAAGAGCTTTAAGAAGAAAAATCAGCAGGTACAAAGGCCTCAGGGTGGGACATGCTTGGTATGTTCAAGGAATAGCAAATGAGTGGCTGTGGCTAGAGGGGTGTGAGCGGGAAGGAGGTGGATTCAGAGGGCACAGGGGCAAGGCAGGATGGGGACCAGTTGTCTGGGCGAAGAAGGACGTTAGCCTGGAATGAAGGGGGTGGGAAGCCACTGGGGCTGCTGAGCAGAGGAGATCTGCTCGGGTGTGACCTGCCCTAGGCTTTTAGAGGGTCGCTTTGGTGGAAGCAGGGAGCTCAGTCAGCAGTTTTTGTAGGAATCCAGCTGAGAGAAGACGGTGGCTACATTGCAGCAGGGTAGTTAGCAGGGGAGCTGGTGCAAAGTCACCGATTCTGGATGTAATCTGAAGGCTGAATTGACACCATTTGCTGTTGGAGTCAATGTCGGGTATAGAAGAGAGAGGAGTCAAGGGTGATTCCAGGACTTTTGTCTTGGGTATTAGTCCAGAGAAATAGAACCCATAGTGTGTGTGTGTGTATAGATAGATACATACATACACACACACATAAACACACACACACACACACACATATATATGTATATATATGGAGAGAGAAAAGAGAGAGAGAGAGAGAGAGAGAGATTATATTAAGGAATTGGCTTACAAGATTGTGGAGGCTGACAAGTCCAAAATCTACAGAGTGAGACATCAGGCTAGAGACTCAGGGAAGAGCCAATGTTACGGTTGAAGCCTGAAGGGTGTCTGCTGGCAAAATTCTCTCTTGCCTGGGAGAGGTCAGTTTTTTGTTCTATTCGGGCCTTCAACAGATTGGATGAAGCCCACCCACATTATGGAGGGCAACCTGCTTTGCTCAAAGTCTACTGATTTACTCTCATCCAAAAAAGCCCTCCTCATAGAACATCCATAATAATGTTTGTCCAAATACCTAGGTTCTGTGGCCCAGCCAAGTTGACACATCAATCAACCATCATAGCTTGGCAACTAGAAGAATGGATCTGCTGTCGTAAAAAGAAAATGAAAGTCTCAGGGCTCCCCCCCCCCCCACCCCTCAACTCCCGATGCAAAAGAGAAGGTAAAGGCCTCCGGCACCTGTGAAGAGCTGGCCCCACAGAGCATTCATTAAGGACATTCCTTGCTGTCCTCCCATGAGCAAGGACATACAAATGGTCCCTATGTCTAGCACCTAAAATTAAAGTCTGCTGGGTTCCATACTAATAATGAGCTACATGTTTTATCTTTACAGGTAACAGACTGGAGATAAGACAGAATCAGACATTTTTTCACCTACCCAGGGACATCTGTGTAACTGACCTTCCTTCACTCCTTTTTCCTCTTCTTACATTCCCCTTATTTTATGTAAAATTTAGATTTCCAGGATCTCACAAGAACATAACCATTTTGCCTCAACCTCCTACTTTTTTTCTTTCTCTTTGAATGCCTTTAAATGCTGAAGCTCCCAACTTCTCTTCTGGAAATACAGCCCCAGGGCTTCCTGTGGTCCATGTGTTTCCTCGGTGCATCCTCAGTTTGGCTTAATAGACCTCCATTGAGTGAGATTTTTACCTCAGTCACTTATTTGGGTGTCGATGCTGGTTACTGAGAAGGGAGAGGCTTTGGTGACACGGGCTTGGTTGGGTGGCCAGGAGCTTGGTCTGGGTGTGTAAAGTTAGCCATTAACACCCGGATGGAGAAGCTTGGAGGGCAGCAGGCAAATTTGTCTGAACCGCAGTGAAGAGCACCAGGCAGGGGATTGGCGTCTGAGGGTCATCATCTACTGTCAGAGATGGCACGTAAAGCTACCAGCAGGAATGAAGGAAGCACAGAAAGAACCGTTCTTACGGGCTCCTTTCTTGTCAGGAAGTCAGTGCCTGAGGCTTGTCCACCAGCTGGTCAGAGGAGAGCTGTGTTGCTTTGGCCTCTGGGCTCCCTGAACTGCCTCTGCGGAGAGGTGGCGGCTGGAGGGGCTGAGTTGGTTCTGGGATCACTCATGAGGGTGGGGCAGGGTGTGGGAACTGCTAAGAACATGCACTCTGGTCTGATGTGCCTCAGGCCTCAGCTCTGATGTCCTGGGGATTCTCAGTGTCATTTATTCATTCACTCAACATCCTCTTACTGAGTCCCAACTCTGCTTCATGTTTGGCCTCTCCCAGGAAAACCCAAACACACACACACACACACACACACACACACACACACAGCACTCCCTGGCAGGGCAGACACAGAAACGCAAGAGTGAAGCAGTGTGGCCAATGCACTGAAAGTGGGCAAAGCAAGGGGTTGGTTTCCAGAGGAAGGACAGCTTGCTTGGTTGTCTTCTGGCTCTGAACCCTGCTGCTTCCTTGCAGCTGGTATCTTTTGCAAGCTGCTGTCACCCTCCATCTGCCTGGTGTCATTGCCTCTCTTTCTGAGTGTTTGTCCACCTTCTGGCTAGGCACCTGGACTCTCCTGCCCACCTACCTCCCCTCTTGGCCCTTGGCTCACCTGCTCTTATTTGGCCTACCTGGAGGCCACATCTCAGCCCAGGGCTGTTCTCATTGTCCCATGTTGGATCTCTCTCTTCCCATTCAGAGGGTTGTCATTTTTCTCTCTCTTTGCACAGTGATTAAATTCCTGCAATCAACTCCAGGGCCATACGTAGTGAAGAGGCTTATTTTGGAAATAGCTCTGGCCTGCAATAACATCCTTGGAGGCAATCTGGAAAGTTCTATCATGTTTCAAGGACCTTAGGAGCTGGACTGTGGGCAGAGCATGGGGGCGGGGGCAAGGCCCTGGGTGGCAGAGACTTGGAGATGCTCCAGCTCTTTCCTACTAATCACTACCTCTACCTCCCAGCCAGAGCCCTGGACTGACTCTCTGAGCCTGGCAAATCTGGGAGCTTTGTCACCACGTTCAAATATTCCCTCCCATGGCTGGGCTCCAGCACCACACAACCCAGGCATTTACACCCCTGAATGCCTGTGCCCTCCCTGCTGGCCTGGATTGTAATCTTGCTCACATTTTAAGGGTAATTTCATCCATCTGGCCCTGATTCACATATCCCAAGTGTGCCTGATGAAGACTCAGGTGCCAAGATTCCCCCTTGAACTGGTTCCAAGGAGACCCCAAGCCGGCCCCAAACCAGAGGCCCCTCTGTATTTTCCGGACGAGATGCTTCCTGCCCACCAGAGCACGCAGTGATCTCTTACGGAGAAGTCCAGGGAGCTCTCTGGCTGGGAACACTGTTGCTGGGAAGAGTTTCCCAGTCAGAGGGCTGCATGCACAGGCTGTGTATGAGATCTTGACTCCTGGGAAGCTCGGCTGGGCCGGGGGATGAGCTGGGAAGCACGCCGGACGGCCCAGTGTCTGGCTGCCGCCTTCCTGAACCTTGTTCTTATTGTAGTGTGCCTTCTCCTGATCCTTAATGCTGGGCTCTAGCATGTGGTCCCTTGTGCTGGGTTCCTAGGGCAGGGGATCTGCATCGAGGGTGAAACCGGCAGAAGGACGCAGGCAGGTGAGGAAGGAGAGCCTGGCACTGAGGGTCCAAGCCAGATGCCAGGAGTTCGCCAGTTGGCAGAGAAGCTGCTGCAGGCCCTGCTGGGGGACAGACACTTGCTGGACAAGGCTCTCTCCCTGCCACCCTTTGCACCCTAATTCAGTGATCAGCTCCAGGGCAGCTCGTTGGTGATCTTGAGCTCAAGTGGAGCTTACCCCAGCCGAAGCCCTGGAGAGTCTGGACCGCATCACTGCCAGTTACACAGGACTCACCACCCACTCACAATCGCTCCCTCCCTCAGCAGCCTGGGGCCCCAGGGAATCTCAGAGCTCTGGGTGGCCCTGAGTGCTCAGATGACATGCTCTTCAAGTGATGTCATGCCAAGGGGCAGAGACACGAGGCCAAGCTGTGCCGCATGTGATGACAGATTCAGGATGATTGGATGGGGCTTAGAGACACCAAAAGACCTTAGAGTGAAATGCACGGGGACCTGTGGGAGGCGTGGACCATAATCATCATTGATGAGCCAGCTTTTCAAAAGCTGTGATTTGGATATGAACTTGGTATTGGTCTGAGAGTTGTTTCCTAAACATGGGAGGAGAGAGCACTGTTTTCATGTACTGAAAACAATTTAAATTATTATACTTTGTGTGCGCCTTGAAGCACTTGAAAATATTGTTTTTCTATGTTATTGAATATTGTTTGCTGGCTTGTTTGCACAGTTTTAAAATAGCATGTGAAGTCATTTCTGTGTCCATTGTGCAGTTTGAATTCTGATCTAACTTTGTTTGTTTGTTTTTTTTTTTTTTTGAGACAGAGTCTCACTCTGTTGCCCAGGCTAGAGTGCTGTGGCATCAGCCTAGCTCACAGCAACTTCAAACTCCTGGGCTCAAGTGATCCTCCTGCCTCAGCCTCCTGAGTAGCTGGGACTACAGGCATGAGCCACCATGTCTGGCTGATTTTTTCTATGTATTTTTAGTTGGCCAATTAATTTCTTTCTATTTTTAGTAGAGACGGGGTCTCGCTCTTGCTCAGGCTGGTTTCAAACTCCTGACCTTGAGGGATCCACCCGCCTCAGCCTCCCAGAGTGCTAGGATTACAGGCGTGAGCCACTACGCCCAGCTGAATTCTGATCTAACTTTGGATGCGTACTGATGTCCTTCAGAAGAATCTGTCTAGACACCCATAACAATGGCTCTGTTAATTGGCATGATTGGATCTGCTCAGTCCAGACTCTCTGCTCTCGGCCCCAATCCCCACCCCTCCATGCTACCCATCTGTGTTGGCATCTGTCTGGTCTCTACTGTCCCTGAGTACTCAGCACTTACTGGCACTCAGGTACCGTGGAATCCACATGCAAGAGCAGCTCAACTTCCCTCCCAAGTACAACTCCAGTTTCTCCTGAGGCTTGACCTGAGAAGTGCTCCTTCTCCTTGGGACCCTGGGGCCCAGCCTGCCGCTCAGCTCCTGGGGGGCAGGTCTTGGACTTCTTACATTTGAGTGCCTGTCAGGCATTCACCAGGGCGATGCCAGGTAGGCAGTTGGATCTACGGGCCTAGGGCAGGTAGATTTAAAATGAGCATCGGTGTGATTTCTAAAGCCCCATGAGACTACTGGAAGTCACTCCAGGAGAGAGTGCAGGGAAAGAGACTAAGGGGCGAGTTGCTGAGCTCAGGAGACTCCTACATGTGCCAATTAGAGAGAAAAGAGGGAAGCAGCTAAGGACCCTGAGGCGTGCTCTCCGCGGGGAAGCCCGGAGAGTGTGGTGTTGGGAACACCCAGAGAAAGGGCTTGGGGTCAGTTTGTCAGGGATGCCGTAACCAGTAGGACAAGCTGAGTGACTTAAACAACAGAAATGTATTTTTTATGATTTTCGTGGCTGGAGGTCCTAGCCCAGGCGTCAGTAGGCTCGGTGCCTCTGGGAATCTGTTCCAGGGCTCTTCCCCAGCCTTCATCCTCATGTGATGTCCTGTGTGCACCACTCTGTGTCCAAACATCTGCTTTTTATAAGGACATCAGTCCTATTGGATGAATATGGGCCCCTCACAGTAGGGGCCACCCTCCTCCAGCTTGACCTTATCCGCACTAATTACACATGTGGAAGAGCAGGATCAGTGGGACGGAAGAGACCAGAAGGGACGGCCCCACCCTGGTGCGGCTGGGCCGGAGCCCTGCTCTCTTCTCTGCACCTTTCCCTGCATTCCCTGCCTCCAAGCTCCGAGAAAAGATTTTAAGTCATTTAAACACCAAAAAGCAATTATTTGCAAAGGAATGCCGCATAGGGACACTTAATGTGCGAATGTATTATTGACGCTTTTATCTTAATTTCAAGGTTCTAGGTGCTAGGATTTTAGAAGTAATGTCACTGGGGGCCCATGTGGGGTAGTGTTGTTGGGGTTGGGGCCCAGTCTCGTTCCACCTCAAGGACATGTACTGCTAACGGGGCATTTCATGTAGATGTAGGGGCAAGTGGAAGGGGGCATTAAGGTATCTGAGAAGCCCTTAAAATTGCACCATCCTGTCTTCTCTCAGTGACAGCCAATGTTCCCTGGACCTCTGGGCATTGCCTGCAGAATCCCAGAGACTGTTTCTGGGGCAGTGGGCCCCAGAAGTCTCCTCTGCCCCATCCCCCCCAGAGCCACCTCAGTCCCCACACCCAGGCTGCCATACCTAGCTGGCCACGCCAGGCAGGCAGCCTGTGGACAAAGTGTGACATTCATCCTTGGTTTTCCCGAGGGAGGCTTCCAATCATTGAGCCAGAGCAGCCTTCCTCTGAGATGTCAGCCCTAAGAGGTCCTTTTGCAAGCTGTGAAAGTGTCCACCTGTGGAAATGGGTGATCACTGGTTTGCAGATGAATACTTTCTCTACACATATATATTTTTTCCTTTGGGGTTGTTTTTGTTGTTAACATTGAGCTTCACAGGGCTAGAGAGTGTGGAGAGCAAGTAGAGCCCTTGTCCCCTTGGGTCCTGCTGGGGGAGAGGAAACCATCACACCCTCACCCCCAGCAGAGGGAGAAACTCGAGGGAGCTAGGGCAGGGCCAGACGAGCAGAACGTTGCTTAGATTCTCTTTTGACAGTCTTACCAAAGCCCCAGTCCTTCCATCTGTGCCGCCGTGAGGGAGGGTAGCCACCGGGAGCTCTGGGGAAGAAATGAAGCCTGGGGAGCTTCTCGAACCCAAAGGTGACCAAACTCTTCCACTGGAGCAGAGAGCTCCCTTGGAATAAGGTAGACTCATGTTTCTTTGAGCCAAAAAAGCTGGAGGACACACGAGTCTTGCTCAGTGCTGTTTCTGTGGGGAGCTGACCTCTGACACCAGATTGGCGGGTGGTTTCCCACCAAACGAGAGGACCCTGCATCCACCATGTGTTGGCTGCTCCCAGACTGGTGGCAGTCTCTGGCTGCAATCCCCACCCTTGGCCTAGGCTGGTGGCTTTGCTAAGGAAGGCATTAACTGGGGAGCGAGGGGTCGGCAGGGTCTGGCAATAGGGAGTCGGGTCCCCACAAGTAGTCATGAGTCCTTGTGGGAGTTTCCTTGGTCTGTCTTCACAGAAGACAGGCCATTGTCCTGTTTTAGGCCCATTTGCTTGCAACTTTCTTAAAGGAGCTGAAATGTCATACTGTATTTTTTAAAAATTTTAATAGTGGGATTTCAGTGAAAAGTTCTTCCAAATGTGGGGAGAGGTTGTCTGCCTTGCTGAAAGGATGTTTACATCTTGTGGTGTGAACAAGAAATGCGATCACAAATGCCCAAACCACTTCCTTGGCCAGTGGGTACCTACGTTTTCTGCCAACTAGGGCAGCACTGGATCTAATCCTTTGACCCTCTCTCTTGTTTGACCTCAGAATCTCCCCTGCCCTCATTGTACAGATGAACTTGAACTTGGGCTTTCCCTGTAGCCTGAACTTTCCCACGTTTTCCTCCTGGGAAGTTCCAGCCCCACCCCCTGGCTTGCTGGAATTTGGATGGCATTTGGGCACGAACAGGCTGAGGTCTAGGGTGAGGGGCAGGGTCTGCTCCTCCTGAGCCTGGCTCCAGACCTGGCATGCAGTGGGGGTCCATGGTTCTTGTTCTAGTTGGTGGAATGAATAGCAGAAGCCGAGTTGGGAGGTGCAGCATCTCCCTCTGACCTCAATTTGATTTCCTAAGGGCACGCTGCAGTAAATTAGGTCATGCTCACTTGTTAAAAAGATATTTCTCAGGACATTTGGCAGGAGCTGAAGAAGATAGAGGTAGAGCAACAAGGACAGCCCAGGGCCATTACAGTAAATGAGGGACAGCAGAACAATGCCTGGCACACGGTAAGTGCCACAAGAGGGCTTGTTAAAGAAAGAGAATCTGGAGTAAGAACTGGGTTTAAGCGTGGGCTCCGTTCCTTCCCAGCTGTGGACTTGGGAGTTGCTTCACCGTCTATGCGATGAGACTAATCATCACAGCCTTTCTGACCCCAGAAGTCGCATGCAAACTCAATGCAAGCTAGTGAGCGTTTGCGAGAGCGCCCTGTGAACTCGTGCGTGCCACGTGCATGGACAGTGGAAAAAGTCTCCTCTTGGTTATTGTTGAGACGAGTATCTGGTTGGTGCTAAGCTGTGGGCCTCACCCCTGAAGTTTTTCTGGATACCAGTTTCCTTCTCTTCCTTTGCTTCTTCTCTTCTCTTCTCATCCTGACCCCTTTTCTTCTGCATTTCTCCCAACAGCTCAAATTAATTATTCACTAACGCTTCCCTGAGCCCTTCCAGAATGTCACCATGCAGGAGTCATAGGGGGTCAGAGCACACCGCTTTCATTACGGAGCAAAGACGGGAGGAAGAGGACGGTGGCGGGATCGGATATCGGCCCCTCACGTGCTGCCGGTGGCAGTGATGCTGGTGTTTTGACACGTGTCAGGTGGTTTTGATTCCAGCCATTTCGAGTCAGAGCAGTGGGTCGTGTTTGGGTAAATCAGAACCAGCCCGAATCTCAACTCTTTCTTCCACCCAACAATGGAGCTTGTTATTCTTTTGTTTCTTCATAAGTTTTAGGTTCACGGGGGCAGAGCATCGGGGCTTGGGGAAAGCCATCCTCAATCTGCTTGGAGCAGAGCAGGTTTTGCATAGGTGCGGGGTGGAGATGCAGCTCCTTCCTGCGGCTGTGGAGTGTAAGCATCGTCGTCAGTTTTCAGGTATGAGAGCAGAAACTATTCAGAAAGTGACAGATTCCGTATATCTTCTTCCCTCCCTCTTCCTCCCTGGAATAGCTTCATAAATGGATCCCGCAAGCTGACATTCCCAGAGAACTTTTAAGGAGGGCATTGGAGATGCCAATGGGTCAGATTTGTGCCTACAGCCCTTGCAGGGTCTGTGAGTTTCATGCACAGCAATTGTTTGGGTCGTGCTTTTTGACTGTGAGACTCCGGAAAGACCCACTCCTGAGTTTTGTGGCTGCAAAGTTATTTCTGGAAACTTGCTCAGGAGATGTGGCTACCAGGTTACCCACAGAGCAGCCCCTATCAGATTTGCCCAGTCACTGAACAAATACTAACTGAGCCTCTACTCTTTGTCAATCCCTGGGGCTACAGAGACAAATAGGTCTTGGTTCCAAGAGGCGAGAGAGTTCATCCCTTAGCAAAAGAGATTAATAAGTAAACAGGTCTTTTCAAAATAAGGTGATTTGTCAGGATGCAGGCAGGCTCAGGAATGTGGCAGGACAGAGGAAATACACTTCTCTGGTGTAGAGTGGTCTTGGAAGCTTTCCTGGAGGAGGCAGAGAAAAAGCTCATGTGTGAACGATGAATTGGCATGAACAGGAAAATGCAGCAGCAGAGGGTAGTGGCAGGGTGGCCAACCATCCAGCTTTGCTGAGACTGAGAGGTTTCCCAGGATGTGGGACTTTCAGTGCTAAAATTGACACAGTTCTGGGCAAACTGGGATAGTTGGTCACTCTAGGTAGTAAAGTAGATAGACCACAACTTTCAGAGTTGAAAAGACTTGAATTTGAATCCCAGCTCAGCTACTTAAAAGCCATGTGACCTTATGTCAGTAGTTTAATCACTCTGAGCCCTAAAGTCCTGAGCTAAAATATGAGGATATATATGCCACCTTCACAGGACTCTGTCTAGCCCAGTGCTTTAAGAGGTAGTAATTAATTTAGATGAATAAGGCAGGATTTCCAAATGCTGGGCACAAGATAGTCGGAATAGAGCACAAAGAAGGGCATGGTAAGAGGTTGGCTGGAAATAGAAGCAGGGGCCAGATCACAAGGAATTTAAATATTTTTTCCCTTAGGACAATGATTAATCGCTGAATTAATTTTACAAGATGAGTAAGGCAGTCAGATTCTTGCCTTAGAGAGGTTGTCCTGGAAATAGAGGGAGAGTAGATTTGGAGTAGAGAGAGCAGGAAGGGTATGGATAATGCAGCAAAGTGATTAAAAACAGCAGGTTATATTCTGACAGAAAACGGGAAAATTGAGTTGAGAATTCCACAAGAGGCCACCAGCCAGCTTAGGGTCATGCCGGGAGCTGCGGAAGTTAAAAGGGACGGCAGCCTCATCTTCTGAGAGTAGATGCTGCTTGTGGGTTGCAGCCGCACGTTGAGCTGGGCTGGAAGGTTCTGTGCTTTCCAAACATATCTGACACCTGGGAGACTGTGCGCATGAGGATGACCTCATGAGCTCCTTGGGATACGTTGCGGGTTCTCTGGCTGATGGGCAGGTCCTTTCTCTCTCCTGTCCATCTTCTTCCTTGGCTTCAGCTTGCATAGGAGGCTTCTTGCCAATGCTTTGACAGCTCATCATCTCCATGGCGACGGAACAATGGTGTCCTAAACACATGACCTCACTGTGTGATTATGCAAAAGAGTGAGCTGGAAGGGGAGCTTTGGGGGTTTGACGAGTCTGGTTGGGATGGGAAACCCTCTGATCAGATGCCTATGAAGCAGCCCCCCAGACCCCGGGAGAGGATGGACTAGCCCCCCACTTGAAGTAACTTGGCTCGGACTGCTGAGGGTGGTGGCAGCCTCCTTAGCTCTTTGGAACTAGAAAGGGCTTTCTGTAGATAATGACAATCAGAGGAAGTTATAAAAGAGAATTGGCTGCACTGGTTGACCTCATATAAATAAGGGTTTTTTTTTTTTGGTATGTAAATAATTCAAATAAATGAAAAGACAAAAGACAAAATTAGAAATTATTAACAATAAATAGAATGTATAGAGAGTTCATCTTTAATATATAAGGAGATTTTAAAAAAGAAATTCTGGTAACTAAAGAAAAACAAACCCTAGTAGAAAATGTGACAAAGGACATAATCAGAAAATGTGTAATGGAAAAAAGACTGATTCATTCATTCATCCTTTCTATAATAAAAGTTTATTGAGCATGTACTGTGCAGCAGGTACTATTCTAGATGCTGGACGTACTGCAGTAAATAGACAAATCCTTGCCCTCAGGGAGTGTTGATACTTTCTGCTATTTTTATATATTTTCTTCTAATTAGTTTTTTTTTTAAAACATCAATTCCAGATACACTCTTTATATGTCTGGAATTATTTTCCCATAAAATTGAGTTGAAAATTTATTCTGCCCCTCAAAAGTAAAACATTTGTTCTAACCATTAATTAGTTAATCCTTCCTCTCCTCACTGATGTGTGATACTACTTTTATCAAGTAATAAACTTGTATATTCTTATGTTTGGAGGTATACATTCTGCCTGAGTGATTTACCTAACCACTCTTACTGCAGCTCCCCAGCTCCCTACTGTTGTTTTTTCAATTTCTTTAATCATTGTGACTTTGTACGTGTCAGATGCCACAGGTTTACAGGGTTGGGAAGAATTGTGACGAAGGTGACTTGGATACCACATTGGTTGCTTTCTCCATGAGATGGCACTCACAGTCTTATTTGCTTAATTTTCTACCTTAATGAATAATCAGTGATTTTTGAATAGTCACCAAAGCAAACTTATGTTTCACAATTTCCAAAGCTGATTTCAAGTATTCTCATGTGTCATGTTCTGTCACGTTTCTAAAGCTTGCATATATTTTCCTCTTTCTGGGACATTAGATCTTTACACGGGGACGTGGCTGGGTGGGCCCTGGGCTTCCCTCTGTTCTCGAATGTTTCCATCGTGAGGGTGTGCGGGACCTGTTAGGGCATGTCCTGCAAGCCTTGCTCATCCCCTTTTGTCATACGTAATTCTTCTTCTAAAAGAAATTTGGGAAAAAAGTTGAAAACAATTTGATTTTTTCACCAACAACATGATATTTTTTCAAGCCTGCTTTTATGCCTCACAGTACAGTTTTAAAATGTTTATAATAGACCTTGCATGTTTTTTCGTTAAGATTATAATTAGGTTTATTATTTATTATTGTTATTTCATTTTGATTTAAATAGAATCTTTTTTTTTTCCATTGTATTTTTAAAATTAGCTACTTCAGGTATATAGATAACCTATAGATTTATGGATTTTTTTTTTTTTTTTAAGACAGAGTCTCACTCTGTTGCCTGGGCTAGAGTGCCATGGCTTCAACCTAGCTCACAGCAACCTCAAACTCCTGGGCTCAAGTGATCCTCTTGCCTCAGCCTCCCAGGTAGCTGGGACTACAGCCACCATGCCTGGCTGATTTTTTTTTCTATGTATTTCTAGTTGTCCAATTAATTTCTTTCTATTTTTAGTAGAGACAGGGTCTCGCTCTTGCTCAGGCTGGTTTTGAACTCTTGACCTTGAGTGATCCACCTGCCTCGGCCCCCCAAAGTGCTAGGGTTATAGGTGTGAGCCACCACGCCCGGCCAGATTTATGGATTTTTAACTTCTAGTTACTCACCTTACTGAACTCTTACTAGTTCTCATAGTTTTTCTTTTGAAATTTTTTTTCAGACTATGCTATCTTCTGCAAATAATTATACTTTAATCTTCTGGGTTTTAAAAAATATTGTATTTCTGGTTCATGTTATTGGCTAGAAAAAAAAGGTATGATGATAGTAACATCATCAGTAAAGGTATCATGATAGTAATAGAAGTTTTACTTGCCTTGTTTCTAGTTTTAGCGGACATGCACCTATTGTTTCACCATGAACAACAGGCTGTGGATAACAGGTAAACATCCTGTCTTCTACTTTTCTAAGCTCTTTTTCTTTTTCAATTCATAAAAAGTATTACATTACAAATATGAATCTTTAGAATCTATTAGAGTGATCTTAGGTCTTTTTTTGTGACATGTTAATATGGACTATTGCATACCTTCATATCTTAAGTCATCCTTGCATTCCAGGGGTAAATGCAATACTAGTCATATTGAATTATTCTTTTAATAACTTCTGGATTTGATTTGTTAGTTTTTCATTTGAGATTTTTGCATCAATACTTATAATTAAGATTGGTTTTCTTTTGTGTGTGCATATTACATTTATATTATAAAATGTTATACATGTATTTGTTTATTTGCGTATTATCTTTGCCAGGTTTCATCATAGAATTATGTTAGCCTTATATTAATACAAAGAATTGGGAAGCTTTCATTCTTTTTTCTCTTCTCTAGAACAATCTGAAACAACTCATCCATAAAACTGTCTGAGCTGAGAGCCTTTTGTAGAGATAATCCTTCCATAATTTCTCTTAATTTATGTCATGGTTAATGGATCTTGAGTCAATCTTTTATCTTCCTAGAAAATTGTTTATTGCATCAAGATATTCATCATAATAAACATAGCTGTTCCTACTGAGCATTCTGCCCATAGAATGGACCTTAATTAAGTTTATCCTGATAGCTGGGGCAGGCTAGAAATTTCTAAAGATAGTAATTGATTACCAAAGGAGAACAGGGGAAATATTAATAGCATAGAGAATTCCGGAAACCATGGCTTCTACGGCACATTTCCCAGTTCATAGCTTCTGTAACATCCATCTTCTAGACCTAAAGGGCTGGCAGTTTTCAGACACTACGCCTGAGGTTTTTAGTTTCTAGTTTTAAGCTGACTTCAACCAAAAGATTCCCCTTGGATATTGGGATTCCTTGTTAGACATCTTGGTGTTCTTGTGGCCAAGGCCACATGAGGCCAGAGGCACTCTGAACCCTTCCCTGGCCCTCCCTCCTTCCTTTCTGGTGCTCAGCATGAGGGTGCTTCTTTTCCGGTAGGCCAGAGTAGCCTCTCCTGCCCCAGGATGGCTTTGTCCCAGCATAGACCCAACCCTATTAATAGTCACTTAGCCACATAATAAACATGGTAACAGGGAAGCTGTTTGTTTCACAACAAAGGGGGATGCTAATATATTTACAGAATCAACTGTTGTCCACTCTAAGAAAACAAATCTTGATTGGGAACTCTAAAAACATTTTGATCCTAAATAAAAGTTTATGCACAAGGGAGGCAAGTGCTTCAGATGATCAGGACAAACCAGTAGAGCTTGGAAGACAAACAATTCTAGTTTATAGTCAAGCCCTTCCCCTTTCCCTCCAACCCCACAAATGGGTCTTTATCATTCAGGTACCCGTTTATACTTCTTCAACTTGGACGATGGATGATGAAGACGTTCAGAGCTAGATAGGCTGCAAAATCCTGCTTGAAATGGAAGTTTTGCTCAGGAACTGGCAGCGGGAGAGATGAGCTATGGGCAGCCCTCATTGCTGGGAACCCACAGAAAACACAATCAAGAAGGCCAAGTTCAGGCAGCTGACTAGTGTTCGGCAGTGCTGTGGGTTTCAGATTAGGAGTCCACTCTTGGTGCCTGGTCTTTTCCCAGAAGGTGAGCCCAGAGGTGTTTCTTCCCTCATTTCTTAAAAAATACTTCCCCTAAATGTTCAGGGATCCTGGGAGCCTAGGAGATGGTGAAGAATTTTAAATAGTCCAATAATCGTGTTCAGACCCCCAAGCCACTGCTGAAAAGAGCTGGCCATGGCCAGTGAGCTTGACTTCAAAAAGGAAGCTTGATTTTCCCGTTTAGACTGTGAACTCCTTGTAGCAGGGACTGTGTCCTCTCTTTCTACCTCCTACTGAAAGCCAAGCTGCCTTCCTAAGTGGTAAATCTTGATTCCATGTTTCATCACTATCCTAACATTCACTAGTGTGTTTGTTGGGTGAATGAGATACAGAGATCCCCCATGAAGTTCATGCTCCGGAAGGTTAGGGAAAGAGGGTGTCTTTTTGGACCAGGTCATCAGAGGCAGCTTTCTGGAGAAGCTAAAACTCAAGCCAGCCATCGAAGGGTAGGTGGAGCATGGAGAAGAATAGTCATTCCAGAGAGGTGGCAGCCCTGTGGTCAGATTTCATGTGAGGTTTTCACCAGGGCACTGAAATTGTTCCACAGGTCTAGGTTGGTTTGGTATTTTGTCCACAGTATTAAACATTGACAAATGTAGCCTAGGGGAGAGAGGTAGCAAGAGAAGACACAGGGGAGTCTGTAGGGAGCTTCTTTAATTAACAGGTGGATTGATCTGCAATGGGCACATGGATGGTTGCCATATAAAAGAGAAAGTGGGAAGGTCAGTCCAGGAGGGAGCGAGTGTCCCTCTGTCCAGGGCTAAAGATGCTCACAGGTGAGATGTAAGGATGAACAAGTAGACCGAGGCCAGATTCTGGAAGGCTTTAAATGGTAGGTGAAGGCATTTAGCCTTTTCCAGTGGGAGACAGAGAGGTGAGTGAGTGAAAGTTGCCCAGGTATTTCCTTGGCTGGTGGAGGTGCCTTTCAAAGGCGGAGGCTGAGTGAGGAGGGAGCACCCTGCCCTGGGACATGACGCTCCCACAGTGGAGTTTCCAGGACTCTGGTGGGGAGCCAGGACACTGACAAAGGCCGGGGGCTTCTGCGGCATTCCTGCCGCCCCCTACTTTTGTAGTGTTCTCTCTATGCCTATAAAACTTGGCCCTCGGAGTAGGTTTATGCAGGGGAATGTCTGGGACAGGAGTGGGGATTGCAGACTAGTCCAAACATCTCTTCTTACAAAAGGGCAATGATGTTCAGAGAAGCTGAAAGACGTGCCCAAGTTGTGCAGATGTGAATGAACCAAGGCAAGAAGCCAGGCTTCCTGACCCTTTCACCGCTGTGAAAGGATGTAAGCGTGATGGAGCAGAAGGGCCTGGCCAAGGCAGGACACTGCTGATTGATGCCGTGTTTCTCAGTTCAGATTGTGAGATGTTCTTGCACTGTTGAACGTGAGCACTAAGCACACACTCACAGAGTGCCATCTGCAGAGGCTCCCATGTCCCATGGTCCCTTGCCCCTCCTCAGGCAAATGTAGGTGTAACAATGTGGTCCCAGCATTCCAGGGGAGCTTGTGAAGAGCACCCCTCTTAGGATGGGCAGAGCTGCCTCCTGGATCTGATGATTTGTTAAGGACCCTTCCTGTCTCCAGGCCTTGACTGTCCCAGCCGAGGATTAAGTGAGGTTCCCCACTGGGATTGCACGGCTGCCAGTTCCAGGACAGGAGGGGAAAGGTGTGTGTCGTGGTGGGTGGGCTTGGCCTGATGTTTTGCTCTTCACAGAAGACCATAAGCAGCTCAAGCTATATGCAGACACGAGAGGCCCAGACACAGGTGCCTGAGAACAGACACGTCCTTCCTTTGCTGGGCTGCAAAGCTGAGCTGGACCGGAGAGGCTGTAGGGCCTGGGTACTGTTTGCATGCTCATGGGCTAATTTATGACCAAGTCTTTAAGATTCTCCAGCCCCATCTAGGCCATTGGAAGAAGAAGGATAATCGTATCCAGCCAGAGGATCAGCTCCAAGAACAATGGCTAGCACTTCCTGGTGGTCATTGCTGCTGTGTGTGTGTGTGTGAGAGAGAGAGAGAGAGAGGGAGAGAGAGAGAGAGAGAGAGAGAGAGAGAGAGAGAGAGAGAGAGAGAGAGAAAGAGACAAAGATTCATACACAGATGGTATAGGAGACTTTGGGGAGGTTTTCAGGGTATCAGCTGCTCCCCAGAATAAATCAGGTGTAACTTTCCATTGAGGGTAAGGACAGCAGGACTAAAGCAGGTCAGAGCTTAGACTTCCTCTCCCTGGATCTTAGCATTTATGGTTGGTGACAGTGATGAAGTCAGGGTGAGCACAGACTCAAGTGCCGATTTTATGTGATTTACTTCAGTCACACACACTCCTCATCACCGCATGGCTGTGATATGTAGGTGGACTGGGGGATGCATGCGCACAGCCCTGTGAAGGTGTCTGACAACTGGAGCCCTTGTGTCGGAGGAGGCAGAGGCAGGATGTGGTGCTCTGAGCTGGCCAGGGGGGCATGTCACTGGCTGGCTGGCTGGCTCCTCTGGGGCCTTCACTGGCAGTAAAAGGGTTTTAATGTGGCCAAAGTGTGTGTGTAGTTGGGCTGAGAACTGAGTCAAAGGGATTAAAGATCCAAAATATCCTTTGACAGTTATTAGTTCTTTTGTTGTTTTTGTGTGTCTGTGTTCATCTACTTGATATTATAGTAACCGTTTCAGATTTAATTAATTACAAATAACTTTATGTTTTATTTACATGACAAGTATGGACCGACTAGAGGGCTAATTGAGTCCTTGCATCTTAAACGTCGGAGCTGGGAGGTCCCGGAGAGATTGTTTAGTCCCATTTCCCTCATTTGATGCATCAGAAACTGGGGCCTAGAAAAGAAGGGTGACTAACCCAGGATCTCCCAGTGAGGCTGCTGGTGGGACCCACGTCTCTCACCTCTGCCTACACTGGAGCAGGTGGGACAGGAGGTTGTTGCATTGGCAAGCTATGGTGGCTCGGCTGGGGGTGCAGCCTTGTTGGCAGAGGCCAAGGATTGTCTCTGTAAAGGCACTCTAAGCAGTGGTGACCCACCAATGTACCATCACATGTTCATAGAGCTTTTCAGTCTGTGACATGTCATACATGATGCATGTACGCATCATCCTCTCTGATTGTCCCCCGACTCTGTGACCTGAGGGTCAGCTTCACTGCATGGGGTGGAAGCCCACCTCGTGAAGGCCAGTCCCTAGGGGCTCCTGAGCTTCCCTGTTTCCTGTAGACTGATCATCTTTCCAGGGTTTCCTCCCTCTCCCCTCCAGTCCCCTGGTGTCGGGATCTTCCCAGGAGCCGCCCCTTCTTGTTCTGTGCTTCCCCACCCCTTGTCAATTTCAGCTGGGTCCTCTGGCCCTTGGTCAGCTCCTAGCGCAAGTGTGGAACAAAGAAAGGAAATGCGGCAGGCAGGAGACGTAGTTTCCCATTCTCTTGCTTCCCAACCAGACAGAACAGTCGCGAGCTTGAGCAGGTTGGGCCACCATTCATACCATCCCTTATTTTTTCCCTGGCTTCTCTTAGAGATAAAAGCTGAAGCTTTTCCCTCTGCTTGTGAGCACTCACATTGCACCACTTCTTTTTTGGCATTCCCCAGAATATTTACAAGAGACATCTTCATTTTCTGCCTTCAACACTTCACTCCTTAATGGCTCTTGCTCCCAACAGCCAAGCTTAAAGTTCTCCGAGATCCAGTTGTCTGTCAAACTCGACAACGTTCCCCAGTCCCCACCCTCCTTGCACCGGTTGGCACCGTGGATCACTATCTTCTTCTGGAAACTCTGCCAATGCTGAATCAGTTGGGAAAGTCTAGGTTGAGCTGCAGATACTAACAAATGATCCCAGCGGCTTAAAGCAACAGAGGTTGATTTCTCACGCCCGGGTGGGCTATGGCTCTGCTCTATGTCGCCCTCACTCCTGGGCCCACAGAGCAGCCGTGGCTGGAACACTGATGGTCATTGCAGCAGAGAGGAAGAAGGAGCAGGAGGCTCTCAGGTGTCTCATATTAGCCTTCAACGCCTGGTTCAAAGTGACATATCACTCTCAATCGCAACCCATGGGCCAGAACAAGCCATATGTCTCCACTGCCCACTAAAGGGAGCCAGGAGTCCCAGTCCCAGCATGCTCCCAGTAGGGCAGACAGGACCATCTGACCAACAGCACTCACTCGTGACCACCGTCCTTCCATGTCACCCTAATGCTTCCTACCTCTCTGATGCTCCTTCTTTGCCTCCTCTCCTGGCTACGCTGTCTTCTCTCCACTCTTAAATGCGGACGTTCTCCAGTATGCTCTGATACGCCCTCTAGATTTTTCCTCTGTCATCTACTCCAAGCCCTTTTCTACAGCTTTCTTTGCAAACATCTCCCAAATGTGTGTCTCTCCCCAACCCCTGTCCCAACCCCCCACCCATCTGATCTCTTTCCTGATTTCTGGTCTGACCTTCAGACATGTACAAAACCAGCCTGCATCCATCATCCAGGGCCAGTCCCTTCCAGCACTTTCCCATTTCAGTCTGCAGAGAAGCTGGAGGTGCAGACTCACATCTGTCCACTGTAGCTGCTTTTCCATCCTCCCTCTTCTACCTGGAGAGACTCCTTGGTTTCACCCTCTCTACTGGCAGCTGCACTCTTGGTGACCCTGACAATTGGAGCTCTAAGTCCCCCACTTTGCCCAAGTTGACCTTAGCAAATGGAGGTTCCAGAGCTGTAGGGTGAAGAGATGCACCCAAGGGGCTCCAGGGTCTTGGTCTCTTGCCCCATGTGTTATCTCATTCTTTAGCATGTTTAAGTCCCTGTGTCTGTATTTCCAGCCCCCATCTGCATGTTACAGCTAAATGGCTCTATTTATTGCCGTCCAAGTTTTTGCTTGGCGGGACCCAGTGTGGCTGACCTCAACCAGCAGTGACAAGTGGCCACACTGGGTCTGCAGACACCAGCCTCGCTGTCATGTTTCAGCACCCCCGCTTTCCCCTTTCTCACACTCTTGCACACACAAGCATTGGTGGCAAATCAGTGCCCAGAAACAACTCAAGACCTGCACTTTAGTCCCATATTCTGCATCTGCTGCAGGTCCAAGCCGAAGGGCAATCCTGGGAAGGGCCCTTCCCTTCCTCGGCCCTTCTCGTTTCTTGCAGACACCTCTGAACCAGCAGTTCAGATCTACGTTCCTCAATCCTCCCAGTTCTTCCCCGTGGCTCAAAGCTTTCCTTGCCCTCAAAGCAGAGCACTAAAGTATCCCGCTATATAACAGTCGTATCACCTTATAAGAAGGGGAGCTGAGGTCCAGAGAGAACCAGTGACTGTGTTATCATCCCTGTGACTCATCTAAGCCTCTTCTACCAGGCCTCTTGCCTCTAGGAGCTGTGTCAGGCTCCAATTTGCCCACAGCACTGCAGATGTCCACGCGAGAGAGTGTGCAAAAGGGGCGAAGCGCAGGGGCTGAAAATGGCAGCAAAGCTGCTGTCTGCAGACCCAGTGTCACTGCAGGCTGAGGTCAGCCACACTGGGCTCTGCCAAGCAAAACCTTGGAAGGCAGTAAAGAGAACCTTTTAGCTGTAACACGCGGAGCCCAAGGAGAGGGTGAGGCCTGGGAGAAGACTGGATCCAGGGAGCTCTTGGCATATCGGGCTTGGTAATTCGCTCATCCCCTCTCCTCGAAGGCCTGATTCAGTTATGCCTGGGCAGCTGGGGAGCTTTGCCTCAGATGCCTCCTGTGGCCCTGATGCCCTGGCAGGCCTGGCGTTGGCTGCTGCTGTCTGATGGGCCGTGGGAAGCCCAGCCAGGAGGCCGCGGGGCCCTGGCAGTGTGGGAGGTGAGAACTCCATGTCCTGAGCCTGCCTTGTGGGTGCCAGCTTTTGATTGGGAGATCCCAGGAGCTTGGATCTGTAATCTGAGGCTTCTGGGTCTGGGTGGAAGGGAAGGAAAAGCTCTCTGACTATTGGTGAGTTCTGTAATTCAGTTCTTCCCTGTCGTCAGCCCTCCTGCCTGTGGGTCACAGGTGGGCGCAGGGGTGAGGCAGGATAGCTTCCAGGGGAAAGCAGAGGAGGTAAGAAGCATCTGGGTGCTGCCCTTCTGCTGGACGGTGGCTGGGTGCTGAGTCTGCTGGTCTGCTGGGGGGGACTGAAGGGCTGTTGGGAACAGAGGGCCTCTGCCTCAAATCTGCAGGAAAGCATGTGGGGTGGAAAGTGAGAGCCTACCCTCTGGCCCTAGGTGGCAATTGTTGCCTCTGGTTGGAACCCTTTGTTCCTTTCTAGCCTCCTATCCACTGACCTTACCCTTGCTTACTCTGTTCCTGTCACATGGTGTCCTTGCTATCCCTAGAGGGGCCAGCCATGTTCTACCACAGGGCTTTTGCCCTGGCTGTTCCCTTTGCCTGGAAAATGTTCCCTTGTGTCCACTTGGCCCCTGCCCCAGTTTCCTGTAGTGTCTGCTCCACCCTCACTTTTCAGCGAGGCACACCCTTGCCACCCTGTTTGGTTTGTGCCCTGAGCCCACCCCAGTGCACATGGTCCTCTGTACCCTGCCCTCTGCTCTCTCTTTTCCCCATAGTGCTTATTCCCTTCTGACATCCCACATAAGTTACATTGCATGTTTGCTATGCTGACATATTCAATGTCTTTCTCCCTCCATTGGAATAGAGGCTCCCTAAGGACAAAGATCTTTGTTCAATTCACTTCCAGACCAGTGTCTAGTGTACAGTAGGTACTCAAAAAAAAAAAATCCATCAAAAGAGGATCATGATGGTAGCCAGCCCCACCTCACAGGGGTGTCAGGAGAGTCCGCTGAGCGCTGTCTGGAAACAGGCTTTCAGACACACAGGGATCCACTGTTCAACATCAGCCTCAAGGGCTGGAGACCTGCCACAAGCGGAATGATGTGAAGTGGCTCTGAAGGCCACACCAGAGGGGAGTCTTTGCTGTAATAAACAGGTGGCAGCCTTGGAGTCTGACACAGGCCTGGACCTGGGCTGGTGGAGTCATCAGCTCAAATGGTGGTGTCCCCATGTTCGGCATCTGGGGCTGCTGTGGGCTGAGCCACAGGTGGGATGTTAATAATGATGGTTAATGAGCTCCAGTGTACAGCAGCTTTCCCAGGTAGAATGGGAAGGGGCAGAGTTACAGCTACATGCTGGCAGGGGGTGTGACCACAGTGATTCCCAGCTGCACTGCAGGCTGGGGCCCACTGGAATGCCCAGGCAAACAAATGACATATGTTTAGAAACTAGAAGAAGGTTGAAAAACATCCTCCTCACCTGGGCCATGCCTCATAGACAGGTTGCTATGGGCTTACAGCGCAGAATGGCAGAGCCATGGACCTTGGTGGACACCAGACAGTGTATCTCTCAATTGGTTGCTTATAGCTGGAAGCCACTTGTAGACTCAGCCATTCCTGCTGCATCTCGCACCTTTGACCTTCTTCATTCCCCTCCTGCTTTTGTGCTTCCAGTCTTCCCTCTGCAGACCCCTGTTATCTGAGGCCCTGGGTTGCACACAGGCCCAGCACACGTGTAATCTGACCCAGCCATGAGTGTGGGCTGGTGCGGAGTGTTGCTGATTGCTCTCAAACGCGATCCCAGTTATCTCAGGCCAAGGTTGATCTAATCTTTACGATCAGGAGGGACTCTGCAGCGATCAAAGAGCCATTTCCTGCTGACATATTGATGCTAGTGTCTTCCAAGTCATATAAGAGAGGAGTTGACAGGCAGGGCCCTGGGAGAGTGGCAAGTCCTGGCCAGGGCAGTGTCCAAGATGGTCTGTACTGAGCGTGCAGCTATTTTGTGAGACCACCCTGACGCTTCCCTCTGCAGTGAGTGTACACTTTGCCGACCGTTCACTGTCATGGTCAACCAGGAGTGGGGAGCAAGGGGGCAGGGCCAGGCTTCAGTTTGAATAGAGGTGGCTGCTGTGTGTAAGCTGCAGTTACTTTCCATTGTCTCCGGAGTTTGGAAGGACTGGAGGACCCAGGAAGAAGAGAACAGGCTTCCCTCTCCACATGGCAATGCCAGTACAAGAGGATGGACCTACGCACTTCAGGGAGTCCTCCCTCCTAAAGAAGGGCAAAGAGGGCCCATGGGAGGCTAGACCTTAGACAAAAGCAAAGACAAAAGCACTTGTTGAGAAAGATGGGAATGTTTTAGGATACTTTCAGATGCAAATGATAAAAATTCAACCCAAAATATCTTAAGCAAGGTGGGGGATTTATTATTGGATTAAAGTCCTGGGTAGAGGCTTGGCTCAAATGATGTCATTGGGGTTCTGTTCACTCCGATCCTTGGCTCTGCCCCGACTGCTGCTGGCTTTGTTCTGCAGACAGCTCTGACCTCAGGCTGGAGAAATGTCTGCTGACAGCCTTAGACTCACATGCTACCCACTTGGCACCAACACTGGGCCAAACAGGATTTCTATATCCCAGCTCATGTAGAGAAGACATAAGACTGGTACTGTGTGGGCCATTTGCCCAGTTGCTGGTAGGCTGGGCCACAGAGGGCCTGGGTGTGAGGACAGCCCAACTGACAGAGCTCTGTGGCCACGCGGAACAGATGGCCCTCAGAGGGAGACACGGCAGTGCTCCATTTCCTCCCTCTGTGGCTCATCTTTCTTTCCATTTACCGTTCCCTGGGGCCCAGGGTTGCCAACTTCGGATTAGAGTGAGAAGGTGAAAATTTGCAAGAATAAATGCAAAATTTTGCGTTTCAGATCAATTGCACATGCAAGAAGGAAACTCCTGAGAAATTGCTACAATCCTGTTGCTGCTGTGGCCTCCTGCTTTCTGCCTTTTTTTAACAGGAGTGTGCACAGCGGCCACGTTGTGTCTGCCTCACCATTGTACCTCGAGGAGGGCAGTTTGCACGTGGAAGGCATGCGAAAGGTGTTGTGGCCGCGGCAGACTGTGTTTTTGGCAGATGCCACAACGATTTCTTCTACCCCACATGCTCTCTTTGCAATGTGACTTTGCCAGTCCACCCTTAGGAGGTGGAATCTGTGTCCCCTTGCCTTGAACCTGGGTGGGCCTTTGCCACTGCTTCAACCCATAGAGTGTGGTGAAGTGACACTATGGACTTCCAAGGCCAGGTCGTAAAGGCTAACACAGCTTTGGACCGGCTCTCCCTCTTTCAGGACACTTGCGGGGAAGCCCAGGCCAGGTGGTGAGGCCACACACAGGTGTGTTAGTCGTAGCATCAGCTGCCAGACATCTGGGTGGAAGCCTTTGATCTGCAGCTCTGTCTGACCAGAGATCTCTGCACCAGAGATCCTCAAAGAGAACCACCTACCTGAGCCCAGACAACCCTCAAAATTGTAAGAGATAGTAGCAATAATAATAAGTGATTGTTGTTTTATGCCACAAAGTTTGGGATGGTTTTTTTACATAACAATAAATAATGAGAACTGTTGATAGAGAGATCCCAGGGGAAATTCAGCCATCTAGAACCTTGAGATGAGCTTGGGCCATGGCTACTTAAACCCTAAAATACATTTTAAAACAACAGTGTGGGTTGGAAGGAGGCTTCTCTGTACGTGGAGTTAATTAGGGGAGGCCAAGTGGTCATTCCACAGGAGGTTGGAGTTTTGAGGTGTAAGAGCAGAGGGAGCGGGACATTTTGGCGAACAGTGTTAAACAGCTGTGTCAGGAAGATCCACTATGCCTCAGAAGCTTCCCTCTGGAGAATGAGGCTGTAGGAAGAGAACCACCAAGTTCTCAGTTTCCCACATCTCCTTCTGATGAAGTCCAGGTCCAGCTTTGGAGGATTACAGGTATGGGAATCTTAATGGGGACTCACTCCATCAGTCCTCATAGTGGGGGACACTTTTTCTGATAATTTTTCAAGTCTCTCCAATGCCTCAAAGCCTTTCTTGATTGCCCTGTCCTCAGGGGTCTCTCTGCAACGTTTCCCCCCAGAGGCCTCAGGACAAATGCCTCCGTGGGGCAGGCAGGGCTGCTCCAGATCCCAGCTGCCTTCCTCATCTGCAACCTTCCAGAACAGCCCATGGATCTGTGAATATGCTGCATCTTCTCTTGCCTTATGGGCCTTTGCTGATGATGTTCCTTCTGACAGAAATGCTGTTCCCTCTGCTCTCTTCCCTCTCCTTTCTTCCCAACTTCAACCACTTCCCATTGAGAAACAGACACACACTCCTACCCCACATCCTCCTCTCTCTATCCAGCTGATGCCTGCTCACTCCCAGGTGGCCATTAACAAGCCCCTTCCTCCAGGAAGCCTTCCATAACTGCCAGGACTGCGCTAGGGCTCCTTCTTCCTTGCACCTTCCCTTATCACACATTTCTCTCGCTCTTTTGTAATTGGTTGCTGGTTCCCTCTAGAAGGTGACATCTCTGATGGCAGGGACTGTGTTGGGTTTATCTCGGTACCTGTTTTGTCACCCCTGTGTGCCTCACCAGCCCGGGACCGCTCATGGGCAAGGCCCAGGCTTTCTCTTTACACCCCCTGGGGAAGAGCCCACATTTGGGCTCCATAAAGCTGCCTGACCAACTGACTGATGGTTTTTCAGACAGTAGTCGGAGACTCCATCAGCTGCTGATTTGTTAGTTTAGCACAACGGTAAGAGTGTGGGTTCTGGAGTCAGCAAGACCCGGTTGAGCCGCAGCTCCTCAGTGTCGCATCAGGGAGAGGGGTCAGACCTTCCGTCAGGAAAGACCTTGTCAAGGAGCTTTGAGCGGGGCAGCTGGCTGGGGGCATCGTTAGGATTCTCTGCAGTGTTTGAGCCTGGCCTGCTCTCACCCAGCACTTTTCCCAGCCCGTGGCTGAGCGTGGCAGGGGACAGGGGCCTGGCTGTGTCCCTGTGCAGGCAGTCTTTGCATGGGAACCAACTGTTGGGCTGCCAAGATTTGTTTTAGAGATGTCCTGAGGTCTCAGGTCTGAGTCTCCTCTTCCCGATCTTCCTCCAGCCTCGCCTCTTGCAGCTGTCAGCCTGGTGCTGCCCGCTGAAGGTCCTGGCACCTCCCCTTCCCCCTGGCCTAGGTCTCGTACAGTGTTGTCCTGATCAACGGCTAGCACTTCCTAACCTGTCCTGGCACCCACTTCCCAGAGCACCAACTGACACACTCTGTGACCTTAGCAAGCTTCTCAACTGGACTCTGCCTCTGTTTTCTCATCTATAAAATGGGTGTCCGGTAACAGTAATGGTTTCATAGTTTAGTAGTGGGAATTAAATGAAATAATACATGTTACATGCTTACTGTGGTTTCTGGCACATAATACATACTAAAAAAAAATTCAGCTCCAGCTATATATGGAATCTAACACCTGTAATCCAATAGACCTGAGGCTTCTCCGAGCATGTCTTTCTTATCTGTCTGCCCCAACTACTCAGCACTAAGCTGAAGATGTGGCACATAGTAGGTGCTTATTGAAAGCTCCAGGCCAAACTCGCTAGCTGTAGCAGCAAATGTAGTTCCTGAACCGGTCTCTGTGAACGGACCTGCTTCCCCAGCCACAACCCCCATGCATGGAGACTCCCTTGAGCTGGGCCAACGTGGGGACACACCCAGGTGGCCACCAGTGGGGCTCCTGCCAGTGGTCAGTCCGGCCCCAGCTGGGCCTCCTGATCCCAGAGCTGCTCTGTCACATGGCAGGAAAGAGGGCAGAGTGGGGGAATCCTGTCCCTGTCTGTGGAAAGAGGTCTCACATGTCCCTCCCAGAAAAGGCCATGTTCCTGGTGGCCCTCTGGTGTGCTGGCCTAAGCCAGCAGGCCAGTCTCAGAGGGTGTGGGCAGGTGCATGGGCCTGGAGATGACACCTGACCCTGACTCAGATCCTCCCATGGCCAGGAAGCAACGGTTCTCAGGGCCCAGCTCTTTAGCGGACTGAAAGGAAGTGGCGGAGGGAGGCAAGGCTGAGAGATGCCCTCTTGTTCGTGGGGTCACATGGTGTGCACTATGTGACCACGTTTGTGGCCCGGGATTGCTGAGCCCACACATTGCCCCAGTCATGGTCTGTGAGCCCCTGGCAGGTCAACAGGCATCTTCCAGCCTCAGCCTGCGGGCACAAAAACCTGAAGACCTAAGTGGCTTCAATTAGGTGTCCTTGGACAGTTCAATCATGAGTTGAATGTTTGGAAATAATCTTTGTTCAATACAGATGTTGCAAAAGCAATTTTTGCTTGGGAATCTTTTCTGGCACAAGGAACCTGGGGCTTGCCCAAGCTGGTCTCTATGGCTTAGAGAAAGAGCCCTTTTCCTTTCTGGTTTTGTGTGAACTCAGGGCTGGGTCTCAGAGAGTCAAGCACTCAGTGGCAACATGGCCACCACTGGCCAAACACTCCCTTGCGTCGGGCGCCGAGCTAACCTTCGCAGACATGGTTCCTGATGGATGCTCCCAGCAACTCTATGAGGGAGACTGTGAGGACTGCCCCATGTTACACAGGAGGAAGCAATGAAGGCTCAGAGATAAAATGACTTGCAGAAGCCACACGGTTTGGGGGGGGCGGCAGGGTTTCAATCCCTGCGTCCGCGTCTCTGTGTCCAGTGTCCTGAGCGTAGGTCCTCTCAATCTACCCAGAGGGCAGAGATGCCAGGAGGGAGGAGCATGTCTTTTAGACCACCAAAAGGAAAGGCTTCTTGTAAAATCTGCTGGTGGAGTCTTCTTAATCTTTCATTACATTTCTTTTCCTGGACAGAATTCCAGGGATCCCAGCCCCCACCTCACTGGCTCCAGCTATGAGGAAACTCTAGCGCCAAGCATGTTAAGACCAATCTCTTTTCCAGTTTACACAAATTTCTTTCAGTTCCATCTAAATACAACCTCTCTTGTGGGTATTTATAAACATATATGTCCAAATCAAATGAATTTTAGAGGCCAGGGGTGCTACTGTCTGGTGACATGGAAGAAGACCAGAATGTGGCCCACAGCAGGCTGGAGCTGATTGGGCTTTGGGTGGGCAATGTGCAGATGGGTGAGCCGGTCTTCTCTAGGGCATGGGGGTGCGAGGCGGCACTGGCTTCACAAGTGTGGGACCAGCATGGTCAGACAGGACTCTGCTCAGCGGGGTGAGGAGTGCATGCAACTCTGTACTAGCTTCAAGGTTTTTTTCTGTAAGTCTAAAGCTGTCGTATCAAAGATTATTAGGACAAACAAACACACACCCTAACAGGTTGAGAATGACTGTAGAAGAAACTAAAGAGGTTTCTATTTTAATACTTTGAATAGCACGTTTTTCCTGCATTTTGAACAAGGAAACCTACACTTTCATTTTGCACTAGGCATCCAAATTATGTAGCCAGTCTTGGTGCCAGGCATTCGAGGATGCCCCAGTCCTGGGATGCAGTAGGGTTTTGTGAGGTAGTTACATTCCCTCCAGGCCTCCCTTGGCCAGGACCACCATGCGCAGCAGGATTGCTCTGGTAGAGGCAGGGGTAGGAAGGCGTGGGTAGGTGTTTCTCTCCAAGAGGGCATAAACTGAGGGCCTCGTTCACTAATGAAGAATATCCCAGGGGCTCTGATAATCCCGGTGCCAGAGGCCAACCCCAGGGTGCTGTTGGGTGTGGGCCATAAAGCTGGGTGCCGTGGAGGGGGCACCCAGCAGGACAGGAGGTAGGCTGTGCCCTCCGGCCACATATGGCTCAGTGGGTAGGCGAGAAGACATCCTCACAGGCAGGGATGACCACTGACACTGACTGTGTGACCGGGGACAAGTGCACAGACCGACAGTTGTCAAAAGGCATCACATCCCTGGGGGAGGAAGGGAGGGTGTTAGGTGTTAGGAAAGCTTCCAGGATGAGGTGGGGGGACGGTTGTCGCTAAGCCTTGCAGAATGCGCGAGATCGTAGTGGTTGCGATCAAGTCTGAGCAATGATTCATTCAAGAGAATGGGGGTTCAATTAAGAGGAGGAGAAGGGGAAAGGCTGAAGAAACAGGCTTGGGGGAGTTAAGGAAGAGTCTTGACAGTCCAGTTATGAGGTTGGGACTGGAAGACACCATGGCTTTTGAGCTTGGTCATTGTCATGTGTGAAGTTTGGAGAACTGGGACAGCTGCAGCATGGAGGGTTTCCTTGGAGGAGGAAGGGCAGTGAGAACATGGGTGTTGTCCAGGCCTGACAGGAGAGGCCATTTCAACCTTCCACATTAGCATGCATATGTAGATGCCTGCTGGCGTGCCAGGGTTGGCGGTCGAGATGGGAGCAGTCTGTCCTGCCAGGGAGGTGTATTTATCGCTGACATTGTTGGGAGCAAGGTGATAGGACAAAGGATCCACTGACAGTCCGTTTTACAATCTGCAGATAATGCCTCTCCTAGAGAAGCTTCTTGGTAAAGATAGAAAGTTGCTGAAATGGTTGGCCTGGCCCCATTCAGCCTACCCTGCCTTCTAGGGCCTTCTGTCCCCATGACTAGCCCTGGAGGGTGGGTGGACAAGCCTTCAGCCAGGCTGGGCCAACCTGAGTCAGACTTTGCCCTGGTGCACTTAGAAGTTGGGTCAGGAGATTGGACTAGCCACACCAAGCACTGAGTCGGAACATACAGCAGTTCCCAGGGTGCTCTCCGAGGAGCCGTGGTGGGCAGGGGCCCTAGTGTGTGATGAGCCCCTGGTCTAGTACAATTTCAGAGCTCAGCTATCCCACCCTGCTGCCAGCTGAGCAACTGCCACCCTTCTAGGCTTTCTGGAGCCTCTGCAGATACCCCCTCTGCAATGTGCCCTGCCCCCAGCATCTCCACGCTTCTCCCTACCTGTCTGCCCACCCAACCCCCTGAGCACACCACACCTGGCAGGGTTCCTACCTCACCTGGTGCTCCTCCCCCTAAATCCTGCCCATCTATTGACCAAGGTCCAGACCCCGGCCCTTCTTCCAGAAGCCTCACCTGAGCCCCAGACCACAGCTTCTCTGAGTCCCCAAAGTGCTGTCTGTCTCACCAGGTACCCCTTGTGGGGTTCAGATGCTGTGGAGTTTAGATTGGCAGCTCCCCGAGGGAGACAGGGCAGCACAAGCTTCCCACCTCTCATTTCCCCTCTCCCAGGGCTGAGGCTTCTGGTTGTGGCAGCGTGCGAGCATTCTAGACTAGGCTTCCCATCTATGCTCCTGGGATCTTCATGTGTGGGTGGAGCGGGGGTGGGGTCAGGGTCCGGAGGGATTTGACTGCTGGGGAGTTTTGCCTTTGTGGCTTCTCTCCCCGTCTTGGGCTAACCTGACTTCTCTCCCCCCGCCCCCTGCCCTGTCTTCCCCTCCTTCCCTCTTTCTCCCATGAGGTGCCTGCTTGTTGCTAACCTGTCCCTGCCAGGCAGGAGACGCCAGAGCTGCTCAGTGCTCTCCTCTCCATGTGCTGGGGCATCACTGGGATCGTGGATAGATCCTTTCCTGTCACTGTCACACACCGGGCTCTTCCTCAGTTCCCCAGAGGCCTCTGGACTGAGTGCCTGAGGTGGAACTGAACGAGGATATGCCTTTGGCTTGGGTGGAGAGACCTTCAGTGTTCCCTGAAATTTTCTTCTCTGCCTTCAAATGTTTATTTTTAACAAATAAGGTTTGAGATTCTATCCCATGTCAGCCACTGGGATACAGTGGTGAAGACAACACAGGTCCTACTCTCAAGGTGCTTATATTCTATTAATAGCAGGGCAGAGGGCAAGTCCACAGTTGATTTTTAAATAATGCCATATGTGTTACCTTAGGTGTTTGGGAGATAGCAGAATGGCCTCTAACCAGCGTTGGCAGGTCAGAAAATGCTGCTCTGTGGAAGTCACAGCTGAGACCTCTGGAGAGCTCCTCTGTTACAGCGAGCCACGCTGACCCGGGCTCCCTCTTCCTGGAGAAAGTATCCAAGAGGACCAAGGGCCCCGGGCTTGGAGGAAACCAGACTTGACCAAGGAGTTTGGCTCAAGGGCTAAGTGCGGTCACCAGCATCAAGGCCTAGGGCAGGGCGGAGCGGGTGGCTGAGGACTGAGCCTGTGTGCTTCTGGCCGGGAGCCCTTCCCTCCTTCGTTCCTTCCTTCCTGCCTTTGCCTCAGGGCAGGGCTGGGCTTATGTGGGGGCCAGAGTGACCCCGGCCTGGACTGGGGTGCCCGAGAGCCTGGCCTTTGTCATCAGCTCCTTGGCAGGGCCATGGTGGCAGAACTGCTTGTCCTGCCTCAGCGGGGCCAACTGGGGGTGGTGCTGGCCTGCCGGCCAAGGGAGAATAAACACAGCAAACTTTTAGTTCAGCCCTGAGGGGCCCTGGTCCTGACCTGCCAAGGCCATTCCTGGGCACTCTCTGCTTCTCCCTCTAGCCAGACTGCTGTGTTTGTGCAAAGAGGGGTTGAGCTCACTGAACATGCGCTGCAGATGCCCTGACCTCGGCTCTGGGGAATGTTCTGGAGGCGCAGTGCTGGAGCACTGTGTGTACTGTCACGGCTCTGTAGATGCTTGAGAGCTGTGGACTTCAGGGCTAGAGGATCTTTGGGAATATCCCAACCCAATGCCCCTCTATGAGGATTCTCGACAACGACATCTCCTAGAATCAGGCACTAGGACTGCTGGGGTGTGCGCTTTCAAGTCACGCCCTCGGCCATTCAGGTCTGCGCGTCCCCAGGGCTGTGTGTGTCTGTGTGTGCGCACGGGGGTGCTGGGGGTGGAGGATGGAGAGTGTGTCCTAACCACGTTGTGTTGAAGCAGACATGTGATTGCAAGCTGTAGCCCACCAAATCTCCTGTCTTCCAGCCCCCGTCTGGATGCCTGTAGTCCTGGGAGTCTCTGCCACACGTGTCAATTTTTGTTGTCAGACAGCTTGGCCATTAAGGAGAGACCTGCTTCCCTGAACTTACACCATCGGTTCCAGCTGGAGGGAGAGGCACAAGCTTGGAGTCAGACAGACCTGGATTTTAGTCCCACTTCTGTCATTTATTAGACATACACCCTTGTCAAGAGACCTAACATCTCTAAGTCCCAATGTGCTCTCTGCAAAATAGGGATGATTGGGCCCACTGCTTGGAGTTGTTGTAGGGATCACAGGAAATGATGAGCATGTAGAGCTCATGCTGATGTCTGACACTTCACTTGGTATTCTGCCTGCCGGAGAATCTGTTTGCTTCCTCTTCCGTGGGGTTGCGCTTAAGGTATGTGGATACGGCTCTCAGCTTCCTCTGCTTACTTTTCACAAATGGAAGCATTTGCCCGTTTTTATGAGACACACAGAATCAGCAGAGCAGGAGTGTATTAGTCTGCTAGAGCTGCCGTAACAAAATACCATGCACTGAGACGCCTAAACAACAGCGATCTCTTGTCCTGCAATCCTGGAGTCTAAAATTCTGAGATCAAGGTGTTGGCAGGGTTGGTTTCTTTTGTGGCCTCTCTCTCTGGCTTGTAGGTGGCTGTCTTCCCCTGCATCTTCACATGGTCTTTCCTTGGTGTGTGTCTGTGTCCTAATCTCCTCTTCTTGTAAGGACACAGTCCTATTGGATTAAGGCCCGCAGCCATGACCTCATTTCACCTTAATTACCTCTGTCTCCCGATACAGTCCCATTCTGAGGTACTGGGGTTAGGATTTCCACATATAAATTTTGCAGGACACAATTCAGCCTGTAGCACAGAGGACAACACTGATATTTCAGGTAGTTTAGTGGAAGCGATCTGTTTCTGCTCACTCTTTGTGGGATTGCCTGGCGTCTCCGTCCCAAGGCCCAGCTGGCTGGAAGCTGCCCGCCCCGAGCCCGGGCAGCTGCTGGCGCTCCACAGTGTGTGGGCGGCTCTGCCCTCTCTGCTGAGTGGCTGCCCAGTGCGTTTCCACTGCTGACACCTTGACATGTTTTATAGGGCAATGCCTGCTTGTCAGCAGCCACATTTCTTAATCAGCTGCTCGCTCATTTCTCTAAAGGCGTCTGACACTGTTGACTAGCTCCGGAGGGTCTGGCGTGGGCGTGCACGTCCATGTGCTCTCAGATCCAAGTGTACCCACACCCTGGGACCACGCCAGAACTCCCAACTTCTTCCATCATTCTTAGCCTTGAAATGGTGGGAGCAGGCATTTCAAAACCAGACTTGGGTTTTTGCAAACATAGTTTGGCCTTCCTGCCTACCTATTTTTATTTCCTTCATATTTGGAAAGAGAAAATTCCCAGACATGGGCCTGGGAATCAGGCTGTTCTCAGGTCAGCCCCTATCGCCAGTGTCTCATTTCTTGTCTCTGCCTTTGCAGAGAAAGCATTGCTTCTGATAAGTGCATTGTGGACTCCCCACTTGTGGTTCAGACAGTCACCCCCACCCAGTGAAGGGCCTGGGGGTGGTGGCTCTGGCTACAGCAGCTGCTCCTGTGTTCTTGCCACTGTAGCCCCTTTCAGATGAGTAGAGGAGCAGGGCTGTTGACCCAGTTGCCCAGGTGGAGCGACTGTTGTGTCCCGTTTTTTTGATTGGGATAGTGCTTGTGAGTCCCTGTCCATCCTATCAGGCCCAGCAGGCTGGCAGGGCTGGCAGCCGCCAACTCCATCCAGAATCCGCTTCGGGAAAGTGAGCAATGTTCAGCCCCCTCAGCAGCTCCTGTCCTTTTCTACCGCATTGTGTGTCCCCTGGCCTGGGCCACCAACACACAGACGCAGCTCCTTCCCTCTCAGCCACATACCACAGGGGGCATGAACCCAGAGGGAGATTCCTTGCTATCGTTTATCTTTCCTGGATGTAAAGCCATGTCCTTTGCCCGCTGTCGGTGCTACCTAGGTGATGTCATCTGTGGGTAGGGACAGAGGGTCATTTGTCTTTTTCACTGCAGGGAGACGGCTTTGGCAGCAGTGGCTGTTTGCATGGAGACTGACCCCAGCCGGGGGAGCTCCTGTAACCCCCATCCATCAGCGACCACACTCGGGTGTGAGTGAGAATGAAATAGCCCAAAACATTTGTTTGGGTTTTATGCCCATTTGTTTGAACGTTACTTTTTTTTCCCTCTCCTGCTGTGTCTTTTCTAATAATAAGCAGGGAAGCTAGCCTTTTTTTTTTTTTTAATTTCTTTTAGCATTTTGCAATGGTGGTGTGTTTGTGCATTTATTTAATGAACCCTAAGTATCAATTTTCTTTTCAGGAAAAACAAATCCCTAAAATGCCTCCCTCCCCAACCAAATTCAGTAGACTGAACACTTTGTTTTGACAGGGGGAGCAGAGGCCAGCAGCATACCGGGTGCCCAAGAGAGGACAGGGGTTGGTGGCAGAGACTGTGACCATCTAGAACTCTTCAAATGTGGCCAGTAGGGTCATTCATGCATTCTCTTGAATCCATGGCAGACAAAGACCAGATGAAGAATCCCAGGTGGGTGCAGCATGGGAAAACTGGGGTGGTAGAAAAAGTGTCTTCAGTATTGGAGGGGCCCTCTTGTGAACCTCCTCTATGTGGTTCCTTAGTGGGCAGAACCAGGACAGATAGGTGGACATTATGGTGTGGTCAGTTTCACTGACTGCAAGGACCAACTTCTGGTGGACAGCTGTCCAGTGTGCGAGAGGAGCTGACTGTTGGAGACTGGCTGACCTGTCAGCTGGGATGTGTGCAGGTGTCCTGAGTGCTGGTCACTTATTTTTGCCTCTGAGCTTACTCCCAAGATTTTGCATTCAGCCTGGAGTGCAGCAGCTGTGGACACTTTATTTCTTTGCTATATCCTAGGTCTCTCTTTTCCTCCTTGTCATCCCCACTGGAGAAGAGACTCTCTGGGACAGAGCTGTAGGAAGGCATAATTGTGTAGCAGGACTAGTTTGCATATACTTGTTATCCCGTGCTGCTTTCACCTCCACCTGCCCACTGCCATGTTCCCAGCCCAGCCCTCATGTCTGGCCATGACCCGCACCTGTAGCCCGGGGATCTGCTCTTCTAGCAGCACCCTGGGCAGCATCCTCCTCTGGCCCCTGCTTTACGGAGCGTGTGGTGCAGTCATGGGGGTGGGGGGAGAAGAGAGCAGTGTATGGTGGCCCTGTCACACCTGAAGGAGATCCAGAACTCTCTTTGATGGGAAAGAGCTTGATTAAGAGGATCTGCCTTTTCTCCCAAGTTCTGGCTGCAGGAGCCCACACCCTGCAGGACAGAGAAACACAGGGAGCCTTCAGAAAGCCAGCAGGCCCAGGCTCCAGGTGGCATCAGATCAGCTCTATGTGGTGTGTAACTGAGAGGACTCAGTGACATGGGAGGGGTCCCAGCCTTGATGACCATGCACCCTTGTTTACAGGAGAGCTTCCATCTTGTCAGCCACTGCGCTGGGAAGAGCTTTCTTAGAGAGCCCTGGAAGAACTTAGATAGCCTACGGCAAAGTGGTGCAACACAGGAGCCAAGGCTGGCCATGGGGACAGCAGGGTCCTAGTTTACCAGACCCCCTCACATCTCATGGAGCTCTCTCCTTGAGAGGAATGTCCCAGGCTAGTGGGACAGTGCCACTAACTGGTAAGGGACAGAATTGGGATTTGAAGTGAGGTAGATTTGATTTTGAAGTGTGTGATCTATTCTATGCCCCCTCTTGCAGACTCAGAATTCATGATTTTCATGGAGGGCTTCTAAGAAGCAAATTAAACCACATCTGTCATTTTATAGATAAGGAATCCAAGGTCAGAAAAGGGAAGAGGAGGGTGGGAGTTTCCTAAAGCCGTCATTCCAGAGAGTGAAAGAAAAGACATTAGAACCTAGTTCTTCTGTCTTCAGTCTACTGGAATGTCAGGATTTCAGTCTTAAAATAGAATGCTCCAGATTGCCACACCTGTTGTGCACTATTTTTTGATGGTTATTATCTGTGGCAGTGCTACACTGACATGAATGAATCCTACATGAATTTTAAAGTTATTTTAGAATATATTTTATACATTATTCATAACATATTTATATAGCTTGCTTTAAAGCCAAGAAAAACGCAGAGCAATAGCTTCTGCTTTTTTGGCTGTGACCCTACATTTTATATTATGTCTCATTATACACATATGTATGTATATATGTGCATTATATATAACCGAGACATATGTTTTCTGAAATAATACTTATCCTTGCTATGCGTGATACACGTTGATAGTTTCTATTCTCATTTACTGTGTTCTATTTTGTTAAGAATATGCTGGTTATGAACCATCTAAATTGATTTCACGACAAATTAATGGTTCATGCCCCACAGTTTGAGACACCATGACCTGAACAATGTCTTAATCAGACATGGTTTAAGAAAAAAGTCATTACAGAGGAGATGTAAAGTTGCCAATTATCCTTGGTCATAAATGTTAAAATAGTAAGTTTTGAGTTTCATAACATCAAAAAGGGAATTTTGTACATGTAAAAAATAAAGTGGCATAGACTTGGATTCTCTCCAGGCCACAGGAGATCTGTGATGTTCCTGGTATCATGTGATGCCAAGTTTTATTTGCTGCATGGATTTCTGAACCACTGGATATAGCCAAAGAGGCAGACTGGAGCAGCTGCCAGAGCCACAAGACAGCAGCCTCTCCCTGATCCAGGCAGACTGCCTCTAGTCTCAGGTGCCAGGCAGTGAGCAAGTTGTGTACATTGGACTCTCATTCCATATGCTGGTGTGTGCTTAAGGTCTAATGCTTTATACATTCCTGTGAACACGATCTTAGGCATCTGACCCTCCAGCCCCCTCCAAAAGCTTGCGCTAATTTCACTTGATGTGGCCAACTCCCTCAGGTTTGCACTATTCCTCCCACAGTCTTCTTCTTTAGCCTTTTCTCTGACAGAGGCATGGAATGGCTCCCCCTGACTCCCGGCTTCTCCTCCTCTTGACAGTTTCTCCATTGCTATATTGGCTTTATACTGCACAGCAACCACATTTTCTTTTATTCCTTTTATCCATTCATTTGTCCATCCCTTCATCAGTGCCTGGTGCTAGGAAAGTTCTGTCTTAGAGGTTACTGTTTCAGCCAAGATGTGATTCATGACAATGAAGCAGTCAAGTACATACCTGGGAAAACAACATGGCAAGAAAAAGGAATGGCAAGTGGAAAGCCCTAAGAAGGAAACAAGTCTGGCATGTTTGAAGAATGAAAGCACCACATTGGTGGAGCAAGGTGGCCAGGGGGAGAATGGTACGTGATGAGATTAGAATGGCCAAAATCCAAAACACTGACAACATCAAATGTGGCAAGGATGTGGAGCAATGGGAACTCTCATTCATTGCTCATGGGAATGCAAAATGGTACAGCCACTTTGAAAGACAGGTTTTTTTTTTTTTTAAATAAAACTAAACATACTTTTACCATATGATGCAGCAATCATGCTCCTTGGTATTTACCCAAATGAATTGAAAACTTATATCAACACAAAAACCTTTATGTAGATGTTTATAACAGTTTTATTCATAATTGCAAGAACCTGTAAGCACCCAAGATGTCCTTTAGTAGATGAATGGATAAACTATGGTACATCCAGATAATAGAATATTATTCAGTGCTAAGAAGAAATGAGCTATCAAGCCATGAAAAGATACAGAGGAACCTGAAATATGTATTACTAAGGGAAGGGAGCAAATCTGGAAAGGTTACAGACTGTATGATTCCAAGTATATGACATTCTGGAAAAGGCAAAACCATGGAGACAGTAAATAGATCAAGGATTGGGGAGGGAGGGTGAATAGGTAGAGCACAGAGGATTTTTAGGACAATGACAGTATTCTGTAGGATTCTATCAATATAGTGGTGGATCCACGTCATTATACATTCGCTCAGACTCATGGAATGTACAGCACCAGGAGTGAACACTCATGTAAACAATGGACTTTGGGTGATCATAATGAGTCAACGTAGGCTCATGAGTTATAACAAACATGCTGCTCTGGTGTAGGATGTTGACTGTTGGAGAGGCTGTGGCGGGGAGTCAGGGAGCACACGGGAACTCTCAGTACTTTCTGCTCAATTTTGTGGTGAACCTAAAATTGCTTGATAAAATAAAGTCCATTAAAAACAAAAATAAATAAAAGACCACTGTAGCTGCTGTACGCAGATTGTGTGGGGTCAAGAGAGGAGGCAGGGAGGCGGGTTAGGAGGACCTTGCAGTGGACCAGTTAAGAAATGTCAGTGCCTTAGGCCAAGATTTTGATGGTAAATAGGGTGAGAAATAGTCAAATTTGGGATATATTTGGAGGTGATGCTGCTAGAACTTGCTAGTGAATTAAATGTTGAGTATGAGGGAAAGAGAGTAACCAAGGGTGACTTCAGATCACTGGTTCCAACAGTTGTGTGGACGATAGTGTCATTGACAAAGATGAGGACTTGAATAAAAGCAGATCTGGGTGTGTGTGTGTGTGTGTGATAGAGATGGAGATATATATATATATATATATATATATATAGAGAGAGAGAGAGAGAGAGAGAGAGAGAGAGATCAGTGGATCTTTTGGGGCCATGTTAGATTTGAAATGCATATAACCATGTGGAGATAGTTTGAAATATTCATCTGAAATTCAGGGCAGATGTATAAACTAGTGATATAGGTTTAGGAACATCAAAATAATGATGCTATTTGTGACCAAGAGACTGAGATCACTCAGAGGGATAAAGTAGTTGGGAAGCGACGAAGGCTGCAGAAGAGCCCTAGGTTGGGCACAGCAGGAGATTGTGGCAAAGGAGAAGGAGCCATCATTAAAGCAGATGGGAGACCAAACAAGAATAACAGAAAAGAATGCTTTTCAATTTCCTGCTCCTGAGAGGTTGAATATATAGAGGACAGAAAACTTATTAGGGGTTCTGGGAAAACATGAGTCATCAGTAACCTGGGCAAGAGCCATTTTTGGTGGGTAGTGATGATGTAAGCCCAGCTGGGGCGAGGTGCAGAGACGATGGGAGATAAGAGGGTAACTGCAGAAACCAGGTCCTGAGAAGCCGAGAGGGGATGGATTCTGAAGCAAGGAGGATGGTTTGCTTTGCTTGGAACAGAAACAACATATTTTTACCATATCCCTATGGCAAGAGAGTGAGGCATTGGGGGAGGCAATTTCTGAGAGCGAGGATGTTTTAGATGTTTAAGGGTAGTAGGGAAGATGTGACATAGTTGTCTTAGAGACTTGGAATGTGAATTGACTAGGTAAGAAGTAGGATTACTGGAAGTGCAGAGATTTGTGCTTACAAATTTAAGGCAAGTCCAATGGGCATGATTATGGCATGATTTTCCCAGTGGTGTTGGTTGGTTGGGTACAGACTCAGAGTAAGCAGATAGCTAGGTTTATGCAGGTCCAGGTCTTCCTGGGCTGGTGTGATATACAGAGAAAAAGAGGCAGAGGACATAGACATGTGCAAGGGGGTGGATGTGGTGATGACCAAGGAGCCTGAGTTGGATGGGGAATAGGGTGACAATTTGTGTGTGTTGGCTGGGGGAATGTGAGCAGGAGACGGTGATGAGAAAAGGGGAGGGACCATGGATTGAGCATCTCAGTGAGGTCAGCATTGCTGAAGTGAATGCTCTAGATTAAGGGAAGAGTGGTCAGAGAGTAGAGCTGCTTGACATTTCAGAGGACAGGCTGTTATTGGTTAAAATAACTGGTTGAAAAGATGCAAAGTGTAACCATGGGAGTTGGTGGCTATGGTGAGATGGAGGGAAGGATCATTGAATCTGATAGGATCAAGGAACAGAGAGACCAGGGTGCTGGGGAGGGGCCATGTCTGTGGATGTGAAAGCTTCCAAGAGTGATAGCAGTGGTGGTGGAGAGGGAGACAGTGAGCCAGGTGCTAAAGTCATCAGTGAATGAGGGGGAAAGACAAGGAGGAGAACAGTGGGTGGTAAAGTGTGATGAGTTGCACTTCAAAGAATCAAGGCCTTTAAAGGAGGAAGAAGAAATGCTTGGAAGAAGTGATGGGAAACAAAGGGGACACCTCCCTCTCTTCCAGACCCTTAGGTGTAGGAGGGAAAATGCAGCTTCTGGTTGAGAGGATTCCAGGGCAAGTGATGTCTTTAGGGACAGTCAGGACAAGATGGGGAAGGAATGTCCCCAGTGGAGGTAAGAGTTGAGCAGACTTTGGGAGGAGGGGGCATGATAGTTAACTAGATGAACAAGACAGGGAAGGGCTTTCTATACAGAAGGAACTCCATGTACAACCTGTTTTAAAACAAGAGAAAGCACGACATAATTGAGTAGCATAAAGAGCTCTTTCGGGCATGGATTTGGGATTCGGGTGGCTATAGAGAGAGGGAGTGGCAGGGATAAGGCATGGGGAGCCTGATGTGCCGCCTTCAAGAGCTCGGACTTGGGGAGCCACTGGAGCGTTTTAAATGGGACCAATGTTGTGCTTCAGAAAGATCATTCAGGCCTCAGTGTGGAGGATGAAGGGGCTGGGGCCGCACTCCAACATGGGGCTGGCGGGGGGGCTGTTGCAATGGTCCCTGCAGACAGCTGGGAGGGCTCATCTCTCCGGATGGGAATATTCTGACTCCTGGTGTCTGTGTCTTGGAATTTAGGTAAATTACAAGGCTGAGCCTTCCCTCATGTACGGAAAGGCTGGATTAACCCTAACTGCTGGCTAAGGAGTGGGCTAACTGGTTGTATTCAGGAAAGGGGCTGGTTGTCCACTTTCAGAGAAAAAGAAGAGGAGACCAAAAGTGGATTTTCCTTCTCATTCTGTCTCCTGGGTGGGACTTAGGGCCTCCAGAAGGCAAACAAGCTAGAGAATGGTGGATCTCAGGTGGGGGAGAGAAGAGAGAGAGTCATAGGACGGGGGCAGCCTTTGGTTACAGATGTGAGCAATATTCAGTTCTATTGTTACTGACTCTCCCGTGTGTTTCAATATTGCCCCATGCAGAACTGTGGCCTGCCATTTACCCCTCACTGGGCTGCCGCCCCTCTTCTAGCTCCACGGTCCCCTGCCTGTGGCTGTGCTAAGTGTCTTGGGTTATTCTCTCTCAGCAGTGACTTTCGAGAGGCCTTTTCCTCCACTTCACTCCATATCAGGAGCCATCTTCGTTAGTGAACTGTTTGAGGCAATCTGTCTTGTTGGAGTTTTAAATGACAAAAGGAAGGCACAGGGGTCCTGCCTACCTCAAAGACAATCACAAGTAACTTTCTTGAACATTTAAAAATATTAGGTCAGGAATTCAAAGTTGAATGTCACTTCAGAAGTTCTTTATGACTCTCTGTACCCTGCCCATCCAAGTCCAGCTTCAGCCAGTTTGGGGCTCAGCCTCCAGGGCGTCTCCCCTCAGCTCCTCTCCGGCGAGGAGCCCTGAATTTCGAGGTTGACTCCCTGGCTTCAGGTTGGCTGGAGTCAGGGGTAATATGGAGGAAACATAGGCTGCTGGGAGAGCAGGACAGGACACTGGAGGGCCTTGGAGGCCAGGCCACGGCGCTGAATCTTACTGACGGTGGGTGTGATGGAAAGTCATACATGGCTGAGGGGATGACATGATGGGAGCTGGCCCTGCCCAGCTGGCACCTCCTCTGGGACAAGTCCTGACAGAAGTATGACCTTTGCATGGGCTCATGGGCAGCCTGCCCGGAGCCGACTACTCTGGGTCTCAGGGGAGAGCTGTCTGTTGGTTGGGAAAGTGGACTATGTCTCCCTGGGGCTAAGGTCATTACGAGTGATAATGTGGCCCCAGAGACTGAAGCTACACATGATTCAGCCACAAAGCTCACTTAGGCCAAGGCTCCAGCGTCTTCCAGGGGCCTGCGATCCAGAATAGTTGCTGTGTGCAAGCAACAGAATGAGTTTGCCATGTTACTTTGCATCGGTCTCCTTGAGCAGAGGCAGTGGTGACAGACGCTGGGCTTCCCCAGCCACCAAGTCCATTCGTAGACTCTAGGGTGGGCTTGAGGCCACTCTGCCCAGGGAAGGGGTCCTGGCCTTCCCCGTGTGAGCAGCTCTCCTGCTCCTGGAAATGGTCTCAGAGCCAAGGCCTGGCAGCCCAGGAGCTGCCTTCCAGTGGCCAAGATATCACTTGGATACACGCCTTGCCTGTGCCCTCTGTACCCCACCAACACTCCCACCACACCAAGCCCAGTCACTCCTGCATCATTCTTACAAGAACACATCCCACCGACTGCACATCCCACGGTTACGCACACACACACACACACGTGCAATCTTCTGTATCCCACGGGCCTCGCACACAGTCCCAGGGGCCCCACACATCCCTCCGTAGCACTTGTCCTTCTGCATCTGTACCCACCACACCACACTGTGCCACACCTGTGCTTCCCCCTACACACAGGTCACATGCAGGCTCGTGCGCCCTGCTCCCCACATGGCCACACACACCACTCCTTTGGGGCACCAGACAGTAACCTGCCTGTCACCAGGCTCCTGATGGGGTCTCCACCCTCAGCTCCCAGCAGTGCTTGCCCAGCCATCTGCTAGAGCCAGGGCAGCGGGGACTGGCCCTGCCAAAATTGCCGGAAGGGTTGATGATGTGTCTGAAAAGAGGGGGGTAAAGTATGTGTGTGGGGGGGAGCAGAGAGAGAGAGAGAGAGAGAGAGAGAGAGAGAGAGAGAGAGAAAGTGCATGCGCGAGAGAGAAGATTTGGAAAAATATTTCCAGGATTTGAAAACGAATGTGTTATATTTGATCTGTTTGTGATCCGTTTGTAGTACTCATGTTGCTAAATAGATGGAGAAAACATTTGGCAAGAACTGCAAGTTTTACTTAGAGGTTTTGGGGAAAACAAACTGCTCAACAAGAGTGAGCTGGTGTGGCCAGGAGAGATAAAAGGGGCTGTGCATGGAAGATTTAAGCGGAAATCAGAAGAGCCATGAGCGAGCACTATTTCACTAAAAGGAAGGACCAAACTTTTTCCAAGCAGCCTGGAGACCCGCTCTGTCCTGGTGCTTTCCCACACTCACCTGCAGGTGGCGTCTTCCCCCCGACTGCTCAGGGGCCAGGCCACGGCGCCGCATCCTCACCAGGGAGGCACCGGCGAGCGCGACGCCTGGTACCCAGGCCTCCTCTGCCCGTTCAAATGTGGCCGGTTTTTAAAGCCTAGCCTCAGGCCACCCCAAGAGGGAGTCCTTGACCCCTCCGTTCTCACTTCTCAGAGCTCCCCTAGCACCAACAGCCTGAAGCCTGCAAACAACTCCTCCCATAGTGCTCCCTGAGCACTGTGAGGTACCCAGAGCTGTGCCAGGGATAGAGGATAGAGTAGTAACTGACACAGCTGCCTGCTACTGTGGGGGACAGAGATATCAAATAATAATTATAACATATTAGGGTTGCGAAATGCTGCGGAGGAGAAATGAAGGGTATTTATTTGTGTAATAACTCTCAGGGAACAGGAACTGCTATAGGAAAGACAAATGTTCCTCTTTATAATGAAGAAGGAAGGGGAGGAATAGGGAAACATGAATTACACATCTGGGAAAGAGGTGCCATTCCCCCCCCAAATCGGTTCAGTGTTTTCAGATACTCCTGCGTATCAGCTGCTGGTGGAAGTGTGGTCCTTCCTCTGCGTTCACGGCAGCTTCTGAAGCAGATGCCCAGGGCTCGGCCTTCTGAGGGGCAAGTGCAGCTGTAAAGTGGCACTAAACAAACACTGGCTGGCTGGTGCCAGGACGCCAGGGTGCCATGGCAACACGGTGCTCTGAGACTTCACCGCATCTTCCGGACATTGCAAGACAGGCTGCTCATGACTGCAACCACTCCGGGTAGGGATGCCCAGACAGAAAAGTCCTGGGTGCCTTTCTCCAAAGAACAGATGTCGCTGGAGCACGGTCTTCTCATGGGCTGAGAAGTGGAGAGGAGCCCCCGGTTGTTCTGCATGGATGGCGGCCCTTCTCCTTCCACTCTGAGGAAGGGTCGTTGTGTGAAACATGAGTTCACGATGATGCTAAACGCAGTGAGGATAAAAGCAGGGCCCCTTGGTCATGGATCGTGTCTTGTATCCTGTGATTCATCCACTCTGTCGTGATCATTCCTCACCACACGACTTCTGTGTTCCGTTGAATCTGTAATATGTGTGTATGTTGGGGTAAATGTCTGCTAATTTTTGGACTCTTAGAATGACAGCCTTTTGGGGCTGGAAGTATCTTTAGAGATTACGAATCTCACACTTTTAGCTAGCTGGTGAGTGGAAGCCCAGAGAGGAAAAGGAACTTGTCCAAGGTCGCACAACAAGTTAACGGCAGAGATGGGTCCCAGGCCTTTCGCCTTCTGGGACAGGGCTCAGTGGCTTTGCCTAATTACCCAAATCCATCCCAATCTGAAATCAGAGTCTCTGGCCACAGCTCTAACAGCATTCCGGAACCCAGTCGTAAATCCAGGGCCCTGTAGCCACTCTGCTCTGACATTTGTTGTGTTTTACTGCCAAATGCTGCTGCTCGGAGATGCCATCTCCGGAGGGAGAAATTCTTGAAAGAGACACCCCTTTCCCCCCTTTCCAAATTAGGAGTTAATTAGTACCAAAATGTGCAGGGGGGCGGTGTGCATTGACCGGCCTTCCACCGGGTTCCCAAAGCAGAGAAATGTCTCATTTTGAAAGCGCCTAATTGTGCCTGCATCACTGTTTGGAGAAGGGAGTCTCTAGGTCTGGGCTAGGCACCCTCAGGGACGGATCTGTTAACTCGCTGTCACCTTCTTTTGAGATACCATCATCTTGTAACTCGGAGCAATAAAACGAGTAATTGTGGCCTTTTGAAGCAAGGCCCTGTGCCTTGGCCAGTTTGTTTGCTCTGAAAGGCCTCGAGTCTGGGTGGCTGGCCCCATTGCCATCTGCCCTGAGAGTTCTTCCAACACCCCCTTCACTTCAAGCTCACAGGGAGCCCCCTACTTCTTCCTCGCTTCTTTTGGTTCCCAGAGCTCCACATTTCAGAAATAATTTCCTCACCTAAATGTCTAGCTGCTGGCCTGGGGAGGCCTTCCTCACAGTTGGAAGAAAGCTGGCCCTGTCTGTTGGAATGCAAACTTCCCAGAAAAGCTGTGGGTGCCCCAGGTCCACGCTTGGTTCCCCCTGCCCCCCACGTGGTCCTCCACACCAGAGCCTCTGGCCTGGAGCTCTGAGTGTCAGCGGGGCTGGGGGTCGTGGGCCCAGGGCGGGTAGGAGGGTTGCTTGGCTTAGGAACGGCATTCGTATTACTCAGAATTTAAATGAAGGTCTCAAAAGACAAAACTAATTAAGATTTACTAAGGCTGCCATTGTCTGATTATTCAATACCAGCTCATTATTAGAACCACATTTATTGAGGTTTAATCACTATGAAGCAGACTGCTCTGGCATAGCTGTCAAACCACACAAAATGTGTTCTTAATAATTAATCAGTACAGTATCTTGTCGTTCTAGCATTCATCTTGGGCTTGGGCGTGTTTTTAAAGGGGCACTGTCAATGTGCTTTTGAAACTTTGTCGTCTTTTGTTTTTAATAACTCTTCAGATCCTTTAAGCAAGGGGAAAGTAAAAAACAGATTCCTCCACAAATTCCATCCCTGAAACCCTTGTGATGAACAAGTCCTGGAATGTGATTGAAGCCTTCCTGGGATCCACTGCTGAGCTGCTGACATTTTGTTTTTCAAATGAAGAAAAAAAAAATGCCATGCATTCAGTATTTGTTTTCCTTTAGTGGAATCTGCAGGCATGGAGGGATGGTGAGTTCTGCATGGGGTGAGGGGCCCTTTCTGTACTTAAGGCTGCCAGCCGGGATCCCATATCCAGACACTCAGGCAGAGATGTTTGGAGGAAGCTGTTTTCTCTACCCACACAGTGTAAAGGCCAGGCTCTTAGATGAAGCTGTGATTCTGGAAGAGGCCTACTGAGTGACACTTGGATTTTTACCATTCTCCCTACTTGGACTGGGGAGGGTTGAGGAAGAGTTGGGCCTTCTCTCTCCTGGGGCCCCCACTCTCACCATGGCTGCTTACAGAGGGGTCACGAGGACCAGATGAAGTCACCCACATGGAGCCACTGTCCATTCTTTTATTTTTTTTTATTTCAGGATATTATGGGGTACAAACATTTTGGTTAGACGTTATGACTTTGCCACATCCAAACCATGATTTGAGGCGTGCCCCTTCCCTCCTACAATGCTCACCATGTCCATTAGTTGTGAGTTTACCCACCCCCAACCCTCAATCCCTAAAGAATATTACTACTGTGTGAGCACCTTAGTGTTGATCAGTTAGTGCCAATTTGATGTTGAGTACATGTGGTGTCTATTCTTCCATTCTTGTGATACCTCACTTCGGAGGATGGGCTCAAGCTCTATCCAGGAAAATATAAGAGGTGCTAGATCATCATCATTTTTTATAATTGAGCAATATTCCATTGTATACATATACCATATTTTATTAATCCACTCATGGATTGACGGGCACTTGGGTTGTTTCCACATCCTTGCAATAGTGAATTGTGCTGCCATAAACATTTGGGTGCAGATGTCTTTATTATAGAATGTCTTTTGTTCCTTTGGGTAGATGCCTACTACTGCTATTGCTGGATCAAATGGTATTTCTATTTTTAGCTCTTTGAGGTATCTCCAAATTCTTTTCCACAGAGGTTGCACTAATTTGCAGTCCCACCAGCAGTGTAAGAGTGTTCCTGTCTCTCCACATCCTCGCCAGCATTTGTTATTTTGGGACTTTTTGATAAAGGCCAATCTCACTGGGGTTAGGTGTATCTCATTGGAGCTGCTGTCCATTCTGTTCTAGCGTCTTCCCTAAGCCTGCAGCTGGGAGATTGTTACTCTCTTTAATATTAAGGTTGTCACTGGGTTGATGCCAAGAGTGCAGACCTGGACCACGTTGGCTTGAGTTCAAATTTTGGCTCCAATGCCAGCCAGCTGTTTGATCTTAAGCAAGTCATTTGTCCATTGTCAGTCTCAGACCCCTCTCTCCACTCCCAGCTCTCTGCTCCACGCCTGGGCTTGGTGCTTCTGGGCAGAGGTCAGGACCATATGGTGCTTTGCTGTTCCTTGGTCTCCTTGAGAGTTTGCCTGGATGGTCACAAACTGTGTCTTGGTGCCACACTGTGCCCAAACAGCCTCCTGAAATTCCTGACCTCTCTCACCCTCTCCCCACCTTTCATGGGTACCTGTGCTCTGACCTTGGTAAGTGGCTGCATGGCCACTGTGTGTCCTCAGAGAGAACACTGTGTTTGACATCACGTGGTGTGGTTGACCCTTCTCGGTCCTTCCACTCCCGTGGGGGCTGATGGGCTGCAGACCCCAAGGTTTACTTCTCCCCCTGGGGTCACTGTCTTCTGGCCCAACCAGGTTAACTGGGGAAGTTATTTCTTGTAGCAGAGGATCCACTTGGGGTGAAATTCAAAGTTTAAAAGAGAATGGCCAGTCTTGCTGCCTTAGGGAGGGCTGCAGATGGACAGATCAGACCTGAGCTTCTCTGTCAGTTCCCAGAGGGAAACACAGATGCTGGCTGCAGGACTGCTGCACCCACTGCCCTCTAGCTCCTACAGAGCCCAGCCCAGAGGCAGAGAGGAGCTCTGCTGGGGGTTAGGTTGAAGGGATGACACATGTAGGGCAAACAAGCAGAGGAGACTCCAAATGCGCCACCTTTGCAGCATAAGTTCAGGTTGTCCCTCAAACCTAAGATTGCTTTTTCCCCCCTTGTTCCACTGTGGCCTGGGTTTGGGTGAGGAGAGGACGACTATGTGCCCCATCCGCAATCTAGCCCTGGAACCTCCCTTCCTTCAACTAGGCAGAGAGCATCCCATGCTCCTTCCCATCTGTAAGGGACTTTGTGACCTGCCGCATCTGTCCACTTCTGTGAACCTCCTGAGTTCCACCCAAAGTCGGTGGTTAAATATTCTTTACAGATAAGGGGTAGGCTCAGAGAGGGCAAATGCTTTCCCTAAGGCCATGAGCTAGTCAGGAACAGAGTTAAGACTCAAAGCCAGGCCTTACAAACCCCTCTGCAAGGCACCTGGGAGGAGCCCAGGGCACCTGGAACCAGGGAAGCTCCGGCTAGTACCACCTGTCCTGGGCAATGCATTTTAGAGGACTTCCCCCAGACCTCTGTCTGACCGTTCACTTCTAGACGAGGAGTCTGCCAGGGCAATGGATGTGTCCATCCTAAACTTGGCCCCACTCCACCTTTTTGTGCTTTATGTTCCTAAGATATCAGAATTCCCTGTCCCTGTGGCTTTGAGCTCACCTCCAGAGCCTGTGGGGACCTCTCTTAGGGAGGGCAGTTGTGGCTGCCAAGATTCGAGACCCTAGGCCCCAAGGAACATCAAGGGCTGGCTGTTTGTGGGGTGCACGCAGAGCTTGAAAGTATGGGCCACTGTCTGTAATGGTAAGTGGACCTCTTTTTGTATTCTAGCCTTGGTTCTCGAGAACACTGGGGTGGCCTTGGCCCTGGTGAAGGCCTGGGGGCTCTGTGGTCCTGGAGCTGTGCATGTGCCTCAGCCTGCACCATTGGCGCCACTGCCCACCCTCCTCCAGCCTCATCTCCCCCATCTGGGCTGTCCTCGCACTAGCAGACTCTGATCACTCTCCCTCCACCCACCACGCTGCCATGGGGGGACCAGCTCCCCTTGCCTGCAGCTCTCAGGGGCTTCTTGGGCTTGATGACATGCATGGGAAGTGCCTTGTGATGTTCTCATGAGAAATACTGTCACACAGATCTTTCTCAAAGTTCCCAATCCCAGGCCCCCAGAGAAATCTCCCCTCCACCCCTCTCCTCTAAGGTAGAATTGTGTGTTTCTAGAACTCTGTGCTTCTGGTCCTGGGAGTGCCCTCTTCCTGCTCCCTGGGACATTGCCGACTGTGTACCTGGAGGCAGAGTGACCAGCTGCCTGGCTTGCTGGGACTGAGGGGTTTCCTGGGGAACAGGATTGGCAGTGAACACCAGGCAAATCCCAGGCAAACCTGGAGGGCATGTGCCTTCCCAAAAGTTCTCATCCTATTGGATGGCGAGGTTGTTCGGGCAGCTTAAACTGGACTCAGTGTTCTAACTGCCTCTAGGTATCCGTCCTCCTAAAGAAAGACTTCTGATTCCTGCTTGACAGCCCCCTTGGTCTGGTTACCACCAGACGAGCAGAGAGCAGAGGGTGTGTCATTTCACAGTCCCAGCCGCCTGCCTTTGCAGTTTCACCTCTTGCCTTTGCTCCTCTGAACTCTCGCCCTTCCCTGAACTCGCCGAACTCCTTCCTGTCTCACTCTCCCCTGTCATCCTGCCTCTCTGCCAAGAACCCCTTCTGCTCCTAGCCCACTCCCACTCAGCTCTCAGAAACTCATTCAAGTGTGAGCTCCTTTTAAAACATTTATTAATACTCCCCTCCCTTCCCGACCCCTGGCATAAATAATTGTTCTCATTTTTCCCAGCTCTCAGTGCGCTTGGTACAAATTCAACCAATGTTGATGGAGGGAGCTCAGAACTGTGTACACTTCTCTTGCAAAAAGGCTCTTTATATATGATATGATAATTATTTAATAGTCCACTTTTCCTGCTAGACTGGTGGTTTCTGACTTTTTTTTTTTTTGCAAGAGCCACAGAGCCCTTTGAGAGCCTGGTGAAAGCCCCAGACCCTCTGCCTGGAAGAGTCCACAGGGATACTTATGGTAGGCAGGCTCCCGGGGGTTAAGGGAACCAGGATGTGAAATGTGGCATTGCCCAGTAGGTCATCGAGGACTGTGTCTGATTTATCATCACATCCCCAGAACCTAGAAAGGTTCTTTCCATGGACTAGAGACTCAGGAATACATGTGAGATGAAGGAATGACTCCCCCAGATGCCTGGGCTCTACTGTGCCTGCGAGCTCTGCGGTCTGAGGATTCTAACATCAGAGGACTGTGAGGGTCTTGAGGATTCTGAGGGCATTAGAGGTCTCATAAATGACACAGAAAAAGCCGGATGAGTCCTGTGTGGTGCTGGCAGAGAATTGAGGCCGCAGCAGCTACCTGGGGGACACATTTTGAAACCTGCTTGTAGAAACAAGCAGAGGTGGGGATTCAGGTGTATCATTGGAGTCAAAAGAACAGGAAAGCTCTTGGAACCAAACTGAAACTACATGTGGCTGCATGTTGTTTTTCCCAGAAAAGGATCCTAATTTCATATTATTCTTATGGTCTTGGATGCACAGTAAAGCAAGCTCTCATAGTATACAGACAGCCCCCCTTTCAGAGAAGGATGGAGGGGAGAGGCCGCCTGGAAAAAGACCCCATGTATTAGTATGGAATCATGTCTGGTGAGTCCTGCTCAGTGTGGACTGACTTATTCTAAGCACTTAACAAACACAAAAATCTGGACCTAGCAGTGACCTGCCACAGCCCCTACCCAGTAGGACTAGTGTCTTTGTCTTTGTGTGTCATGTGCTCTGAGGTTCAGGTGCTGTTTTTCCAACTGTTACAGGGCCCTCTCCTCAGCTTTGATCTGAGCTCCTCGTACTCATTCCAGTGCCGGGAATTTCAGCAGCAGGCGTCCTGGAAGCCTAGTTTGGTTTCAGGACCTAGGTAAGCAGTGCTGTTCTGCAAAGGGAACAATTATGTTCCCCCAAACACACAGAAGCATCAGAATTCACAGCATGCACTTTACAAGGGCAATAAAGTTTTATATGCAGCTCAGTGAAATATCGAATACAGCCAATTATCCACCAAAATAAACTGATGGGAGAGAGAATGGCTATATTTGGCTCAGACTTAATTATTTTGCATTTGAACTTCTCAATTCCATGTAATAAAATTCCATTCTGCCCTTATTTCCTGGTTAGGTTACTTAATCTCGACTCCGGTAACTGAGCCCTTGAGTGGAGTAGACTGTCCAATGTCAGTGGTAAGAAAATGTGAAAGGTTTGACATCAATTACAACATTACACACAACATAAAATTTAACAACTTGAATCAGGCTTTCATTGCTCTTTAAAGAGACCGTATGGCTTTTTAAGATCTAAAAATTAATCAGTTTCTAAGAGTCATACCTTTTTGGACTTCCTAAATTTTACTCTTAGCTTGAGATGAAAGAAGGAATCTCTCTGTCTCTGTCTCTGTTATCTATCTTCTCTCTCTCATTTAAAAAATGTCTCCCTTTTCATTTAAAAAATGCAATCGAAGTTCTTCTGTTTGTATATTTCTAGGGAACTAATTTCCTTTAATGAAAGAAGAGTGAAGGATATAGAAATGCAATTGTTCTCCTAAGTCTGTACCTTTCCAGAGAGACTAAGGTAAAAAACACAGAGTTCTTACATTTTGTGGTGAATGGAGCCTCCCTGGGCAGCAGCCAGTGGCTTCCCAAGACCAGCAAGGTTCCAACAGCCCCGCCTTTGTGGTCTGTGCGGGAATCTGCGTGGCAGCCTTCACTGTATCACTCCTGGACGCTCGATCGTCTCATAAAACACACTTGTAATTCAGCAGTTTCGGTCCATAATGGGCCCATGTGGGGCAAGCACAGGGGTAAATGACCTCGCTCCTTTAATAAGTGCGGTCTCCACAGGTCAGACCTGAGGTCAAAGGTAGAGGGACAGGGGCAGACGGGGCGGGGCGGCAGCTGTGAGTTCTGGCAGAACATGGGGACTGAGCCTGGTGAAGACGGATCTGCTTTCTTTCTGCTTCTCTCAAGGTGGATGATGCACAAGGCGAGATTGTCAGCTGCCCGAGCACGGGTGGGTGTTCTATGTGTATGTGTGCTCTCAGCATGACTCGGGGCATGGCACACTGAAGTTCTGCCCCGATAGAGCAACTAAATGATGCAATGACATCATAACATCACTGATAGAGTGACGTAATGCTCTGTCATGGCATGGTGCTGTCATTGCCCTGATAGCTACTGATCTTGTCATGGAAAGGCAGGGATTAGAAAGTTTCTGTTAACCATCGGCCAAATGCTGAGTGCTCCTTGGGAAGGAGGATGCCTGCTGGTGTGTGTTGGGGACTTGAGTGACTACAGCTGGGGCTCTCTCAGGACATGTCTTATTCCTGGAGCTTTCCTACCCACTCTGCCCTCTTTGAAAGAAACAGGCATTTCTCTGTATGAGAGTCCTCCCCGCCCGGCACCACCCACTTGGTCTGTCAATTTTTTTGCCAATCAGTGCTGCCCAGAGTGTACCAGACAATCACATTCTCCCCTAACATGCCTTAGATATGGGCCTTAGATAAAGAGTGTTCTGGAAATCCCAGTAATGGCGTTGGCCTTCCAAATACTGTGTTCTCTTATGAAGACTTAAGGATAGAAGCTGGTGGGTTTGATAATGGTAACATGTTATTATATGGAGCCAAATCCTTTGTAGGGTCAGGCCTTGATTACCTGAGGTTTAAGAACCAGCAGCCCTCAGAAGAGGTCAGCTGTGGTTTCTCCTTTCTCCCCTTAACCACAACATTTACAACAAAAAGGCAAAAAGCAGCAGTACACCCCTGCCAAAGAGTGAGTCTGGAAAGCAATTTCCAATGCCTTCAGGGCAGCTCATTGTCAGGCAATCTCCTTCTTTGTCTCTAGTCCTATCTGTGGGACTCTGGGGAAAATGAGTCCCCTGCACCCAAGCAAGTGTGGGAGCCACCACACCCGCTACCAGGGATAATGCATTTTAGACAGATTTGCAACATGTCATGGAGGGGTTTAGTCTTAAACCACAGACACCCAGAAAATGAAATTAATCCCCAGTACTAAGACACATACACACATGCCACACACTGCCGTGATTTTGTTTTTTCTTTTCTTTTTTTTTAGACAGAGTCTTGTTCTGTCGCCTGGGCTAGAGTGCAGTGGCATTATCATAGCTCACTGCAACCTCAAACTCCTGGGCTCAAGTGATCCTCTTGCTTTACCCTCCCAAGTAGCTGGGACCACCATACCTGGCTAATTTTTCTATTCTTTGTAGAGACAGGGTCTCCCTGTATTGCACAGGCTGGTCTCAAACTCCTGGCCTCAAGCTATCCTTCTGCCTTGGCCTTCCAAAGTGCTAGGATTACAGGAATAAGCCACCTCGCTGGGCCTGATTTTTTTAATAGGTAATTTTTTTGAGCAGTTCTAGGTGCACAGCAAAGTTCCCATATATCTCCTGCCCCTACGTGCACATCCTTCCTCACTGTCAACACAAAGCACCACAGTGGTACATTTGTCACAACTGATGAACCGACATTGACACATCGTTATCACCCAAAGTTCATGGTTTACGTTGGGGTTTACTTTTGGTATTGTTCATTCCATGGGTTTTGATAAATGTGTAATGACACAAATTCAAAAACCGTTGGAATTTGGTTTTTACTTAAGTTGTCTTTTACAAAAGATAATTTTGGCAACATCCCAATAAAAAAAAATCCCCAATGAAAAAATCACAAAAGTAAAAGAAATCTTGCTATTTAAGATATTTTAATTAAAGAATATAATATGTGAGTTTACTGTTATTCCTCTTGGAAACATATTAAATCAGTGACGGGGTGAATAGCGAATACAGGCAGCAGTGGTACTAGCCATTAGAAAACATTTAATCCACAGCTGGGAGAATTAGAGGCAACAAAACCATTTTTATTACCACGCTTATCACAAATCCCCTACATAATTTTATGAGAAAGGTCATTAAACTTGCAGCTACTGCATTATCTTTTTCCTTGGACCATTTCTGAAACAACATTAGTTTTTCACACTTCTTTACATTTCAAACATTAAAAAAGCCTTAATCGATGCTTTTACATAAAAAGCAAAGGGCTAGGTTTCCCATCATAAAACCTTATGTTGTTTACACAAAAACTGCAGCTAACCTCATAAAACTCGAGTGATTTCCCAGTGGGGTCCTGCAGGGACACTTGGCTATGGTAGGCGCCACACTGATTTCTAGCGCTGTGGCAGAGCGGACTTCCCGTGCAAAGCCTCTTAGCCCCGGCCGTTACTAATTGGGCTTTTCAAGTGGGGAGCTGCCAACAGGCCTCTTCTCCCCAATCAAGGCCTGAAACAGACACCCTGAGCAGCTAGGAAAACAATGTGAGGTGGAAAAACTCCACTCCAATAGCAATTCTTGCATGTCTCCTTCATTCTTATCTCCACACTCACGAGTCCAGAGTTCCCACCACCTCAACCTCGCTGGAACCCCTGCTGGATCCTTGGGACCAGCTTCCAGGACAATTCTTCTGGATAGAAGAGAGAGAAGTTCTTCTCAGAAGAGAAAAACTACCCACTGGTATCACATTTTGCTAGAAATCACATGTTCTTTCAAAACTTTCCATTAGGTGTCAGCGGCTCTTAAAATATATTAATGGCAAATTTTTTTTTTTTTTATCTTTGCTTCCTAAAGTTCAATAAAGCAATCAAGGCTAAATGCTTTGAAAAGCTAAAAGTCATTGACTATTTTCAAATGTCTGGTTTTTCCAATGAAAATCTAGATAAATATTTAAAATTCAATTGCTGCTTCCTCTATAAGGATAAAGACATGAACCACTTTTCCATTTTTAAGTTTGAAGATTGAATGTTTGCTTTCATTCATACAATGTAACAGTTTATTTACTCTGCAACTTTAGTGAATTGTTTTCACCTAGAATAATTTTGCAAATAAGGGATATTTTAGGAATCCACTCATTTGTGTATTTTTACCCCTGTAGCTGCTCTCTTTGTGGATCTTGTCACTCAGGAATCCATTAGTCCATCCCTTATTGTATGGGGCAGACACAGGGAGAGGAACATAATAGCATCCTTGGTGCATCCGAGGCAAGAAAGATTCACCCTGCATTGAATGATTCTCCAACGTTTAAATGTTGAGGACTTTGGAGACTCAACTTTACTTCTTTGGAGCCAGGATTAGAACTCGGGCCTTTGGATTCCAGAGCCCCTGCATGGAAGGATTATGCTATACTGCCCTCAAGGAAGTATAAAGTCTAAAGAGAAAAAGAACCAGGCCTAATCTTCCTTGAGATAAGTTTAAAATCTAGCTGGGGCTATAAAACAGAAATACATGCATGATGACTAATAATACAAGGCAACAGTGGATGGAATGACATGGTTAATAAATACTGATGACAAAAAGGCTGAGGTTGTTGGAGATGGTTTACTGGGTGACTTGGGACTTGATCTGGGCAGGACAAAGGGGAGAGGCGAGTGAAGGGCAGACAGAGCATGTAGCGTAGAGCGGATGCTAACATGAGAGTTGGGCCAGAGTCAAATTATGGAGGGTCTTGGAAGGAAAAGGAAGGATTTTGGAGAGGTTGGAGTAGATAATTGCTAAATTCTAGTCTCTTTGTTTTTTCTTTTTCTCCTTTTACTCTGCTAGATGCTAAAGATTCAAAGATCAGAAGATAGACATCCCATCCATGCCACTGCATCCTGACCACCCACCTGTGCACACGGTGTTCAGTGAATAGTTGATGAAAGAAACGATGAATGACTCTGTATCTCCAAAGACCTCACAGGCTAGTGGGATAGACCAGTGTATCCAGAGATTTCACAAGGTACTATTACAAATGTGACGACAAAGTCTTGTGCAAAAACCAGCAGACAAAGTAATGAACTGTATGTGCATAGAGGAAAAGCTTGATGGAGGAGGTGGCACCTCAGTAAATCACTATTGCTCCATAGTATTCTGGTCCATTGCAGGGGTGGAGTGGGTGCAGGGAGCATTAGAAGATGAAGCTGGAGGCCTAAGGATCCTGGACGTCTTTTTGAACTATGCTAAGGAGCTTTGACTTATGCTATAAATGATCATTGCAGACCAGAAGTTCTTAAGTGTTTGAATGCATCAACGGCACCTAGAGAGCTTCTAGACCTCTAGATGTTGGGCCTCATGCCAGAGTTGGTGATTTAGTAGGTGCGATCCAGAATTTGCTTTTCTAACAATGTCTTAGGTGGTACTGATGCCGCTGGTCTGGGGACCACACTCTGAGGACCGCTGCACACCGGGAGACGTGTCAGGCAGGAGGCCATGGGCCAAGTAAAAAAGATGCTGGTTCAACGGTGCAGAGAAACTGCTGCTCAGAGGGGGTCAGTTAGTCACCGAGGTCCTTGAGTCAAAACTCGAACCCGTATCTTCAGACACTTCACTTCCCTGATAGGGAGAATCCTGGCTCAACAAGAGCCTATTTTATTTAAAGTTCAGTCTTTATTAGAGAATCAAATTTTGACTTATATAACTATAAATGGTACATATGGAGATTTAGTTTTCAGATGTCAAAGGATTTTTTCCTGTGTCAGAGAACTGCATGAGATCCTTATTCATCTGAAGCCCATAGCCCCAGGGTCCTTGACCACTAACCTGATCCTGCTCTAAAGATTTTCACTTTAAATTAAAAGGCTCCGTGGTTCCTGCAAAGCATGGAAAGACAAGAGATTCTAATCGAGTGACCTCCAGCTTGACCTTCAAATTCTACAATCCTACTAGGATGCTCCTCTCACCATTCTGTGAAGGTGATACTGAAAGCTGAAGGGAGTTGGGCATGGGAAGATGATCTCCAAAGGGGTGAAAAGAAAGATTTCATTATTTTGTTGCTTCCCTCCCCCTTTTGGTAAGAAAGAATTTGGTGGAGTTAGGTATTTGGCAATGCATGCTTGGGCTGAAAACTTCAATTTCCTTTGCCAAGCTTCCTAAAAATAGTCTTTCTCCAGGCAAGGGCCATCCCAACATGAGCAACGTTCATTTGGAGCACGACATGTGTGAATGTAGTTGCCTCTTGACCTGAAGATTTCGATTGCAGTGAGACAAAGAATGTAGAATTAATACTTCTTGCAAAGTTATGAACTTGCCTTGTTTTGTGTGTGTAACAATAAGTTCTTTCATGATGTGACACCATGGCAGTGGGCGGTGAAATGCGATACCTGGCAAAAATACAATGGAATTATATAATACCAAAAAAGTCAATTGTTTTCCCTTTTGCTAATTAACTCCTTTGAGCAGGGAAGTACCGAGGATGAGATCAGCTGGTGGCTTTTGTTTTCCAATTAGTTTCTATGCCCTTTTAGGCACTGTCTGTACAGTGTGTTGTTATAAATGGAAGGAGGAGTCTGGTGATTGTTGAACAGACCCCAGGATGGTTGCTGCTGAGGCTTGGTCGTGGCTTTACTGATTCTATGGAATTTGCCTTTTCTGAGATCCTTCCCATCACTTGGGAGTGGGCCAATATGCATGCCCATGGCTCTGTTCTTGCTTTGTTTCAAGAACCTTTGCCCCCTGGTATATAATAGTGCAGGAAGCACGTAGGACTCTTTAAGAAAAGATTTTGCCGGCTATAAACCTGCCATGTGAATTTGGATATAATTGGGATACACAACAACCCAATGCATCAGTTGTCCTTATCTTACAGATGAAGACACTGAAGCTCACAGGACATAAATATTATGTGTGAGATAAATCAGCTAGAAGGTTTCAGAGGTAAGATTCAAATCCAGATCTGTCTTTCTACAAAGTTCCACCCTGTCCACCATATAACATATTACTGTCAGTGATGTAGAAGGGGCTATAAATAGGGTTTCCTTCGGGGAGTGATTTTCCTGAAGGATAATAATAATAATTATGAAAGTGGTTTAATAATGTCCTGATTTGTTTTCTTTCTGCTTTTACCAGATCTTTTGTAATAATCATATATTGATTTCATAATAGACCAAATAATTTTTTTTTGTTTTAGAGGTAGGGTCTCACTCTTTTGCCCAGGCTAGAGTGCAGTGGCACAATATAGCTTACTGCAGCCTCAAACTCCTGGGCTCAAGGCATCTTCCTGCTTCAGCTTCCTGAGTAACGAGGACTATAGGCATGCACCATCATGCCTGGATAATTTTCTTTCTTTCTTTCTTTTTTTTTTTTTGGTAGAGATGGGGTCTCGCTATGTTTCCCAGACTGGTCTTGAACTCTTAGCCTCAAGTGATCCTCCCACCTTGTCCTCCTAAAGCCCTGGGATTACAGGGGGGAATCACCAGGCCTGGCTATCAGAATAATCTTTATGATACTTTTAAAAGAACTGAAGAGGAAATATAGCAGACATTGAGACCAGGTAGTCTACGTGAGATTGGCTAGGAGAATATACTTATGAACCAGGAAAGGGAAGGACTGCTTGAACAAAACCCAGAAAAATCAAACCATAAAGCAAATGATTGATTCACTTGGCTACATTAAAATTACAAAGTTCTGGATAACAAAAGAAACCTTAGACAAAATGAAAAGACAAACTACAGGATGGGAGATGTTTTCAGCACATACACCAATAAAGGATTAGTATCTGAAATGTATCATAACATCCCTACAAATCAGTAAGTATTCCAATGTACAAAATTGTCAAAGAATTTTGTTTGGTAAGTTACAAAAAAAAAATATAAATGTCCAGTAAAAATATAAAAAGGTGCTCAAACGATCATGAAGGAAAACAGTAAATGCCATTTCACACTCATTCATTTGGCAAAAATGGAAAAGTCTGACACGACTGAGTGTCACAAATATAGATGTGGAAAATGATGAAAGTATGCACTGCTGGTAAAACTGTGCTTTGGTATAAGTACTTCTAGGTATATGCCCTAGAGAAAATTTCCTATAGTGTACAAGGGGACATTAACAAGTATGCTCACAGTAACATTGTCTGTAATAGCAAAAACTTGGGATCAACTTAATTATCTAAAAATACATGATACATAGATGAGTCTTAAAAACATTCATTGTGAAAAAAGGTAACTTTTAAAATGACATGTTCAATATGGTACCATTCATATGCATTTAAAATGAGTAAACAGTGCTTTATATCACCAGATATGTGTATGTATGTGGTAAAAGTACAAAAACCTGTCTGAGGAAGCCACAACAATTTGCAATAGTAGCTGCTTCTGCAGAGAAGGAAGGCAGTGGATTGGGAGTCAGAGGGTGATTAACTATATCTGTAGTGTTTTAGATCTTTTAAAAATAATTGCTCTTTTTGCTTTACCAAAAATGGCAAAATATGAGCATATATTATAACTGAAAGGTGGGTATACAGGTCTGTGTTACATCATTTTCAAGGCTTTTTCTTGTCGTCTGAATGTTGGTGTCCCCTCAAGAGTCATATGTTGAAACCTAAACACCAGTGTGTTGGTTCTAGTAGGTGAGGCTATTGGGAAGTAATTTGGTCATACGGGCAAAGCCCTCAAGAATGGGATTTGTGCCCTTATAAAAAGGCCCTAGAGAGTTGTCTCACGTCTTCCATCACGTGAGGACACAGCTGGAAGGTGCCACTATGAACTGGAAAGAGAGCCCTTGCCAGACACCAAATCTGCAGGCACATTGATCTTGGACTTCCCAGTCTCTAGAACCATGAGAATTAGATATGGTTATAAGCTCCTTGATTTATGATATGATACTCAGTTGTTTATAAGCTACTCAGTTTATAGTATTTTGTTATGGCAGCCTGAACAGAGTAAGACACTTTTGTATATGTTTAAAATAATTAATAATTTTAAAATTAATAATAAAAATAAGATAAGAAAGGAACATATTGGAAAGCAATTTATTTGTTATCACCAGATATAAATAATTCTATGACCCAGAATATAATGTAAAGCTATTTTTAATTTTTTTTTACTGTAGTAGAAAAAATTTAGGCCAAAGACGAAGAGAAACTTATGAACCATGAATGTTGTGTAAACACTAAAACTGACTACTGTGTAGTGTTTGGGATACTCTTTCAAAGAACTTGAAAGAGAGACGGGATTCTCGTCTTTCTGGAGTGGATTAGGTTAAAGCTTCTTCTTTTTTTTTTTTTTTTGAGACAGAGTCTCACTCTGTTGCCCGGGCTAGAGTGAGTGCCATGGCGTCAGCCTAGCTCACAGCAACCTCGAACTCCTGGGTTCAAGCAATCCTTCTGCCTCAGCCTCCCGAGTAGCTGGGACTACAGGCATTTGCCACCATGCTCGGCTAATTTTTTCCATATATTCTTAGTTGGCCAATTAATTTCTTTCTATTTATAGTAGAGACGAGGTCTCACTCTTGCTCAGGCTGGTTTCGAACTCCTGACCCTGAGCGATGCACCCGCCTCGGCCTCCCAGAGTGCTAGGATTACAGGCGTGAGCCACCGCACCCGGCCAGGTTAAAGCTTCTTGTTGTGAGATTTTTCTGATCAAAACTGTGACATTCCCTTGGGGTGAATCAGGCAGGTCCCACATTTCCTAGGATTCCAAACCAAAGCTGGAGTATAAATGCCATCACATGATCCACTATCCATGGAATCCATGAGCTGCAGGTCTGAGGTTTTAGAGGCAAACCCTTGTTTTATAGGTGAGGAATTGGGAGGGTTGTTTGGGGAGATGTCATTCAGCTTGTTATTAGCAGAGCCAGGACAGGAAAACTTGTTGCCTACTCACAGATGGATTTTGGGTTTTTTTTTTTTGCCATATCCCCTTGCATCTGAAAAATCCTTACTTCACTCTTTCTTCTTCTGCCAGAAGGGTAGGTGGCATATGGAAGGGTGATTCTTACACTCAGAGGAAACAATTCCCCCAGAAGCCATGGATCCATTCATGACAAAGTGTGCCAGCTTGTTTGTTTGAGGCAAGTCTTTGGAAGTTTCTTGCACAGAGGAAAACGTTTTACTAGTTCCCCTGTGAAATACTAGGTTTATTGATTGAGAGTGACAAATAGTTTTTCTCTTTGAAATGTATAAACATAAAAATATTGCCTTGACAGATGGCTATGCGAGGCACAGAAATTGCTCATTTTACCTAACTAATAGCTAATTACAGAGGTAGAGGGGTGGGGATTAATGTCAGAAAATCAATACAAGCTCCATGCCTCATGTTCCTGAATTTCACAGTCTTTAAGTTCACCATATGGTGAGTTTGAAGAAACCAGTATATGAAAATATGGTGACAAGATGGTTGGTGATAAACTTAACACATAAAACCAAGGAGAGGTGAACCCTGCACATCAGCTGGGGCTTTGATCTACACGTGTCCTGTCTAGAGCCACTGGGATTGAGCTTGTGCCTAAAAGATGACCCTACAAGTCTAAACAACTGGTGTTTCCTGGTGCATAATATTTCCTGCATGCCAAGGACTAAGGAATTTTTATGTCATTTTAATAAGCATAGAAATTCAGGGAGATCTAGTTTAGAATTTAGCTTTACTACTAACTAGCTGCCCCTAACTAGCTGTAAGACTTAAGGCAACTCATTTGACTTTTTTAAGCCTTAGTTTCCTTAGCTGAAAATGAGGGTGAGAATAGCAGTAGCTTCCTCAAATAGTAGCTCAGAGGATTAAATAAGATCATGTCCATGAAGCCTAACTTGCAATGTGCCTAGCTGACAGTGACCGTTCAGTGAATGTTGATGGTGATGATTATTATAGCAAACTTCTCGATGCGTTTGGCATTGTCTTAGTTCATTTAGTATTGCTATAAAGGAATATGTGAGGGTGGGTGATTTATAAAGAAAAGAGGTCTATTTGGCTCATGGTTGTACTGACTGGAAGGTTCAAGACTGGGCATCAGGCTGGCAGAAGGGGAAGGGGAGCCAGCATGTGCAGAGATCACTTGATGAGAGAAGAAGCAAGACAGCAAGAGTGAAGGTGCCAGGCTGTTTCTTTCTTTTTCTTTTTTTTTTTTTCAGACAGGATATCTCTCTGTTACCCAGGCTAGGGTGCAGTGGCATGATCACAGCTCATTGCAGCCTTGAACTCCTCGAGGAGTTCAAGCCACCCTCCTGTCTCAGCCTGCCAAGTAGCTGGGATGACAAGTGTGCACCACCATGCCTGGCTAATTTTTCTTTTAGAGACAGGTCTCACTATGTTGCTGAGGCTGCTCTCAAACACCTGGCCTCATGCAATCCTTCAACATCAGCCTCCCAAAGTGCAGGATTACAGGCATGAACCACCATGCCCTATCTCAGGGTGTTTTTAACAACCAGCTTTCAAGGCAACCAATAGAGTGAGAATTCTGTCACCACCCCTCTAGGGAGGTAATTAATCGATCCATGAGGGATCCACCCCCATGACCCAAAAACCTCCCATTAGGCCCCACTTCCAACATTAGGAATCAAATTTCAACAAGAGATTTGGAGGGGACAAACATCCAAACTATAGCAGACATGTTTGATGAAAACATCTGTAGACTTGATTGTCTGATTACCCTGAACAAGAAAGCCATTAGGATTACCGCTAGAGACATTCATGGACTATTTCCCTCCCCAAAGTGATTTCTCTCACCTCCATCTTTGCTTGTATTTCCCAGAGTCTGCTCTGAAGACTTTCTACCTAAAGTAGGATAAGAAGTGTTCTGTGATCAAAGGTGCTTAGGAAAGAAAGCCCAATGTCTGTTCCTTTTGAAGATTCACACTGGACACTTGCTTTGTGCTCCTGTAAAGAAACAAATTCAACATCATTTAATGTGGTGCTTCTGAAACTAACTGAACCAGGGGAATCCTTTTGGCTTAACTGCTTTTGCCATCCCACTGATCCTGAGTTCTGTGGTGCACCCCCTAGACCTTGCTGCTGTAGAATCTCAGCTCTGTCGTCTATTTGTTGGGTGTGGTCACTTGGAGTCCAGTCATGAGGCTGCTGACAACTAGGAAGCCCCTCACACTACTGGCACCTTGATGGGTTTGGCTTGGACTCAAGCACTCTGAGAACTTCTTATGATCCTTGCTCCTCAAACTAGTAAAATACAGCAGGCTGTGTTCCCCAGATGTTTGCTAATCCCCTTTGAGTGCACTGATATATTGAGGTTGCTGGTATCACCCTGACCTGAGAAACAAGGAGACCACATGTCTATGGTGCAGCAGCAGCAACAGCTGGCAGGACCACAGTTTCTGTGAACCAAAGCCGGGCTCTAGAATTGGCTTCCAGACTGTGGCTCCTGCATCCTGTGGCTCAGGCAGCTAATGTCCCTGCACACACCCCCTGTTCTGAGGAGGTCTGGCTTGACCTAGGTCAACAAGCTCACAGCACACCTGAGCAACTCTGGTTCTTTATCCTCACTTATGCCCTGAAGTGATTTTCTTCTCTGTTAGAATTACACTGTGCTAAAAACAACTTAAATGAGTGCCTTCAAACTTTAAGTTTTATACAAATGAAAACTTTAATTTGCATACATAGGAGATCTTACAGATTGGGATTCAGAGCATGTGGGATGCGGTTTGAGATCTGTGAGTCAGTATAGTCCCAGGGCCACACCTTGAGTAGCAAGGAGCTAGGGTCAGAGGCTGGCTTCTCCTAAAGAGAACATGCAGTGTATCTTGCCTAAGGATTTTAAGTCTCTAAGCAATTTAGTAGATACTTCTCTCTGTGAGAGCCTTGCAACATTCCTATGGGTGGCTTGGCAGGATTCTTATATCCATTTAAAAAATGAAGACATTGAGATTCTGAGAAATCAAGTGACTTATCTAAGCTCAACTCATAAGAAAGGAATCTATCTAGTTGGTATATTTACTGCAATTCAACTGCTTGATCAAGGAGGTGGGAAAACTCCTAGGCACTGGTCTCTGAACTGCTATGGCATTATTTAACCCTCTCTCATGGCATCACCTTCTATTAAAATTGTGTATATGCCCATCACCATCCTAAGCGGACTACAACTCCTGGAGGATTAAATTTTATCCTATATATCTTGGCACTCCCAACAGCTCTTGAGTGTGGGATTGACAATATATGTTTATTGAATAAATGACTGGTTATCTGAGGGTGCTCAATGATTGTCAGTGAAGAATGACATCTTCTGTGATTCTTATTTTTATAATGGCTCCTCATTGCTCATAGCAGTGGTTCTTAATCTTGAGTGGAGTCAAGGATTCCACTGAGAATCTGAAGGCCTCTGTACTGCCTCTTCTCAGAAGGGTTTTTCTGTGGTTTGAATGTCCTCTCCAAAACTCCTGTTGAAATTTAATGGCTGGCTGGGCATGGTGGCAAAAGCCTGTAATCCTAGCATTTTGGGAGTCTGAGGTGGGAGGATTGCTTGAGGCTAGGCATGCAAGACCATCCTGAGCAACTTAACTAGATCAAATCTCTAAAAAAAAAAAAAAAAAAAAAAAAAAAAAAATAGAAAAATTAGCTGGGCATGGTGGTGCATGCCTATAGTCCCAGCTACTCGGGAGGCTGAGGCAGAAAGATAGTTTGAGCCCAGGAGTTAGAGGTTACAGTGAGCCATGATGATGTCACTGAACTCTAGCCCAGGCAACAGAATGATACCCTATCTCAAAAAGAAAAAAAAAGGAAATTTAATGGCCCTTGTAACAGTATTAAGAGGTAGGACCTTAATGAGGAGATTAGGCCATATGGACCCTGTTCTTATGAATAGATTAATGCCATTATCTCAGGAATGAGTTAGTTATCACAGTAGTAGTTTCCTGATAAAAGGATGAAGTTCAGCCTTGAGTTCTCTCCCTGTCTCCAGGACTCACTTCCTTCTTATACCTTCTGCTATGGGATGACCCTTGCCAGATGCCAGCTCTTGGACTTTTCAGCCCACAGTACCATAAATCAAATTCATTTCTATTCTCATTAAATTATTCAGTCTGTAGTATTCTGTTATAGCAGCAGAAAATGAACTAAGATAGAAAATTGGTACCAAGAAGTGGGGCTATTGCTGTAACAAATACCTGACAATGTGGAAATGATTTGGGAACTGGTTAGAGGCTAGAAGAGTTTGGAGGAGAATTCCAGGGAAATCTTGTATTGCCATAAACATAGCATTAAGGGCATTTCTGGTGGGGGTTCAGAAGAAGAGAAGAGATGCAGGGAAACTCTGAATCTTTTTAGAGATTACATAATTGGTCATGGTCAGAATGTTGGTAGAAATATGAGTGGTGAAAAACATTCTGGTGAGCTTCTGGGTGACTAAGCTCAGCAAAGCCATAGAGATGAGACTGCCTGAGACCTTGGGGACTCAACTCTCCACCAGTGTGCCCAGAAAGCAGGACATGGAATCAAGGGACATTATTCTCCAGCTTTAAGACTTAATGTTGTTTGCCATATTGGGTTTTGGACTTACTTGGGATCTATTAGTCCTTTCTTCTTTCCTGTTGCTCCTTTTTGCAGTAGGAACATCTATCCTATGCCTGTCTCACCACTGCCTTTTGGAAGCACATAACTTGTTTTGATTTCACAGGCTTATAGCTGGAGGGAATTTGACACAGGATGAATTATGCTTTGAGTCTCACCCACATCTGATTTATTAATAGATTAGACTTTGGACTTTCGAGTTGACACTGGAACAAGTTAGGACTTTGGGGGCTATTGGGATGGAATAAATGTGTTTGGCATGTGAGAAGGACAGGAATTTGGGGGGACCAAGGGTGGAATGCTATGGTTTGTATGGTTTGAATATTCCCTCCAAAACTCATGTTGAAATTTAATTGCTACAGTAAGCAATATTAAGAGGTGGAGCCTTTAAGAGGTGATCAGGCCATGAGAGCTCTATCCTCAGGAACAGATGAATGCCCTTATCTTGGGAATGGGTTAGTTATTACAGGAGTGAGTTCCCCCATTTCTCTCTCTGTCTCAAGTGCTCACGTACTCTGTCTTACGCAGCCTGGCACCCGAAGTTCTTTAGAACGTGGGCAATACGCTTTCTCCCATGATGTGCAGGGTGAGGCCCCTTTCATAGCAAGGGAAAAGCATCTATTTGATTAAAAAAATTACATTTCTGTTTGTTTTTATGTGAGAGGGAGGGCTATAGGGATAGCTTATAGAATTGATGGAAGACTTGGAAATGAATAAGATAAAAATTCAGGTGGCAGCTCCAGAAAACTTAGTGGCTGGAAGCAGGAGCTTGAATGATACAGGATCATTCTATCTCCTCTTATTTACTCACATTAATGAGCCGTGGCTGTGGGCAGCTTCCAGTTCATGTTTCACAGGCCCGTGAAAAGAGAGAAAAGGGCTCTTTTCTACCAGTTTAAATAAAAATAAAGAGACTCAGGAAAAGTCTCTAATTGGCTTTCTTTGGCTCAGTGCCCTTCCATGGACGAATTACTGTGGCCACGCAGGCGGGGTAGGATGACTGGCCCTGCCTGGGTCACATGCCTGCTCCTCGCCAATGCCTGTGTTGGGGAGGAGGGCTGGAGTCCCTGGAAGGCGGCCCTCTTTCACGCCACATGAGTGGGGGTGTGAGGAGTGCGAAGACTCCGTAAATACAAGGAAGTACCAATGGGATCCCTGGGGAAATGAGGTCTTAGGTAGCGACTCTGATTTTGTGTAATTCCGCTTCTGAAATCCTTTCTGCAGCTGGATCGGGCTGTTCCTTGTCCTTCCTATGCAATATTCATTCCCACCTCTGGGCCTTCTGGGATTGCCTCCTAACCCTGCTTTTGCATTTTCATTTTAGTCTCTGCATTTGTTTCCTGAGAGCTGCTGTCACAAAGCACCATACACTGGGCTTAAAACAACAGAAATTTACTCTCTTACAGTTCAGGAGGCTAGAATTCTGTTCAAAACCAGGGTGTCCATAGGGCTCATTCATTCTGGGCACCCTGAGGAAGAACATGTCCCATGCCTCTCTCCTAGCTTTGGTGACAGCTGGCAATCCTTGGCTTTCCTTGGCTAGTAGATGCAACACTCCAATCTTTGGCTGCATCTTCACGTGGCATTTTCCTGTGTCTGTCTTCATGTGGCTGTCATCACTCTATGTCTCTCTCCTCTTTCTGCAAGGACACCAGTGGTATTGGATTAAAGACCCATCCTTCTCACCCTGATCTCATCCTAACTGATTACGTCTTCAACCAGCCTATTTCCAAAGAAGGTCCCGTTCTGATGTACCGGGAGCTAGGACTTCTATACGTCTTTTTTGGGGATGCAATTCTACCCATACTGTTCTCCCAGGCCAGCTCTAGCCCAGCTCCTTGAGGAGGCCTTTGCTAATTCTCCCAGGCCTGGGATGCTTCTCCTCTGAGCATCCATTGTCTGGACTGTGTGGCTGCCCCGTGGCCTGGGCTCGGCCTGCAGTTCTCCATGACATCTTGCCTTCTCATGAGATCGGAAGTTCTTCGAGGGCAAGAATCCAGAATGTTTTAATATTCCCTGTGGTGTCTAGATGGCACCTAACACAATGTGAGCGCCCAGTGAACACCAGGGAGTGAATGTGGGAGTGGCTGAGTGGTCATGAGTCCTCTTGGAACACCTCCTAAACACTATCTCTGGCCTGCCAGGAGATGCCTGAAGGGGAAACTCCCAGGCCAAAGTGAGACTCATCAGTCTTTCTGTCCTTAGCTGCCCACCCGGAATCATTTAAGGAGTGAGGGGGAGAACTTGCCGGGTTCAGTTTTCCTGAGGCCTCTGGAGGCGCGAGAGCACCACGCTCCCCGCTCTGAGCTGTACCTCGGTGAGGCTCTGCCACGCTGCCGCGGCCTGTGGACTCACCTTGGGCTGGAGAAGGCAGTAGGTTGGGGCAGACCATGGTAGAGACACGGGTTTATCTATTCTTGATCATCTAGGCCAGGTACATCCTAGGACTCAGGAAACCTGGTGTCTGAAACTTGTTTTGAGTTAATGTCCCACTTGCCCCAAGTTAGATTCTTTTGGGGGGAGGGAGAGGTTAAATTAAGTTTTATGTGCTCTGTCTCAATTTACAATCATCTCCCACAAATGCCTTTTACAAACAGAGCATATACTTGGGGTATGTGATACAACCCCATACCCCATATCACATACCCCAAATTACTAACTAATTGTCAGTTAGTTGTTTTTTCCACACAAGATACAAACTATCAGTGTATCATATGAGGCTCTCCTATAGGGAACCAAATTCAAAACAGAAAAAAAATTATTCTGAGTTTGCTAAGTAGAGAGATTTTTCAGTAGTAATTCGTCTCCACAATCTCATTCTATGTATTTTCTCATGGTCAACCAACTGACTCAGTGATTTAACTTATCTCACATTTAAAGAGAAAAGTCTCTACAACAATTCGAAACCATGGAGTTATCTTAATTTCACCCTGTCTCAAGCTAATTCCTGGAGAAGGGGCTCCATGAAGGAGCACTTTCATGCAAGGGGACGGGCAGCCTCTGTGTCAACTGTCAGCACTCAGAAAAGCAAAGGAATGCCCAGCATTTAGCTGATGACAATGAGATGCCATGAGTAGTTACTTGGGGAAGAAAACAGCACGGACAATGCTGTGTTGGGAACTGGCTGCCGTCCCTGGTGACACGGGGTTGACCAGCAGGAGATCAAAGCCGCCGGGCGCCTTGGCTGGGGTGGTAGCTGGCCACTGTGCTCTGGCCTCCTCGCCCCGCTCCATAAACCATCCCTGACGGGGTGGCATCTCCAGCGGGCGGCGTTGCTGAAGGGAACACGTGCAGCCATATTTCAGCCCGGACACCAGGACTTTCATGTGAACGCCTGCGTGTCTGGGGCTGAAGTTGCGCTGAAGCTGATTTGTGGCGGTCTGAATTTACGGCCTCGGAGGACAACAGCATCGACCAACTAGACCCATATGTGTTCAGTCCCCGGGCCTGGCTCTCAGAGAGCGGCACAGGGAGAGGATGCGGAGGGCAGGCTGGGAGTGGGATTTTATGATGTTTCCCGGCAATAGGTGGTGAAATAGGCCCTCAAACAACAGTTTTTAGCGGCATTTTTACGACATCCTCCTCTCTCCCCCGACTCATCCCTCTCCTCTCTCTCACCTAAGGTTGTCTGCACAGCCTTGAGCTTGAAGGGATTTGTAGAAATAACTCAAAATCACAAACATATCTCACACTAGGAGATTGACACCCCGAAGTTGCCTCCTTGGCCTGGAAACCCCAAGAACTCTTATTCTCATGACACCAGCTTTGTGCTTTGAAGAGCGCAGGGCTCGGCCTCCCTTGCGAGTGGGGAACTGGATGTCTCTGCCTCCAGGCAAGCTTGGAGAGACCCTCTAGAAAGACACAGGGCCTGACGGGCACAGATGGTGGGGAGCTGCCCTGTCCCAGTCTCTCCTGTCACTGCTGCCTTATTCTGATAAGTCTGACCTCTGTGAAGGTGGGGAGATGACCCAGCCTCCACTGAGCACTTCTGGCTCTGAGACCCAGAAACCCACCAGTCAGCAAACATTCATGGGGTTCTGTGCTAGGCCTAGTTCTATGATGAATTACCCTATTACGAATTTCCCCAATAAAGAAAGTGTCTAAATTGCTTTCCATCAGGGACTGGTGACATAGACTTGTTTGGGCTACAGCAGAGTCTGACATCAGCTCATCTCCTGAGAGCAGATGTGTAGACTCTCTGCATGGAGCCCACATGACCCAGCAGGAGACAGACAGGGAAATGGGCAGAGAGGGCCTGTGCCAGTGGCTCGCGCAGTGGCCACGCTTGTGTTCTGTCTTCCATCCGGGAGACAGAAGGCGTGGGTGGTCCTGGACACCTAATGTTCTTTCTTGATCCATCTTTGTCAGGTGGCATTCTTCGCAGGAAATGTAGCCTCCCAGCCTGTAATGGTAGGGGTGTGTGCATGCGTGTGTGTGTGGGTGTGTGTGCACATACATGCATGTGAAGAGAGACACAGTGATAGCAAGGTGCCAGGGGGAGGATGATGAGGTAGAAAGGGTTCCTAAATTGGAGTAAAAGGACTGTGTTCTAAGCAACAGCTCTGCGTGTCCTGGCAGTGTGGTCTTGGGCCAGTCTTTGTGCTCTTTGAGTGTGAAATTACTCTGCTGGAAAAGTGGTGATAATCCCTGTCCTGCTACCTTCTCCTCAGGGTTGTTAGGATGACCAAAGGCGAGGTCATAAGCAGAACACTGTTCCATTGACTATAAATACATAAAGTAGTGTGTGTGCCGGGCTATTATGGACTCATAGGAAACCAATAACAGCTTTGGAGATTACCAGGCCCAGTACTCTGATTTTCTATAATAAGAGAAATTCAGAAACGTTAAGAGCTTTGCCAAGGACATACAACATGAGGCTGATGAGGTGAGTGGTAAATACAAAATAAGGTGGAACTAATGAAATGTATTTGGAAGTTCAGGGAAATATTCAGAAAAAGAACTCATGTCTGCTATTTGCTCTTAAAGAAAAACAAAACACCACCATGGGGCTGCTTTTGTTTGTTTGTTTATTTTCATCATAGATGAAAATGATTCTGTCAACATTATTCCAAAATAACATTAGTTTCCCATTTTAGGTTTGGATTTCTAACTGGATTACAGTCTCTCACAAAGAAACCTGTTTCCTCTGCAGAGATGACTTGGCTTCTTCCCCACCCTCCTGCTACTCTGTGACCCAGGAAAATGAGCCAGAAAGGGGGAACAAGGGACCGCCAAGAATGCTCATGTTGGGGAACAATCCGGACCCCGGGATAATAAAGTGTGGATCATTGGCAAATTTCTTAATAGTGTAGCAGGAAAAACAACGTTCAGTTAAAAAACTGGCAGCAATTCTCTCAAGGAGAGAATTGTCTTTTGTTCAGCTAAATACCTTGATGGCTTTTTGGAGTATGAAAGGTGAGCTTCCCCCAGGCATGGCTTAGCTGAGCTAGACTGGAGGTTTCAACCTTGGCTGCATATTAAAATCACCTGAGGAGCTTTGAAAAAAAATATGCACGCGTGGTCCACCTCCGCAGCCTCTGATGTAATTGGTCCGCGGATTGATATTTTAAAAAAGCCCCTCAGGAGATGCGTTGAGAGTCCCCCGGCCGGAACCAAACAAGCGGGGCAGGGTGAAGAGTGGCAGAACTGGGGGCTGGTGGCTTGATGACAGTCAATCTGGGAGGCAATGGGTTGGGGCTCTCTGTGAAGAGAGGACCAGTGAGGAGCTTCTGGTGCTGAGAGGAGGCAGGGGCTGCTTAAAAAGGAATCGTTGGCAGGTAATTTTAGGATGCTTGCTGCACGGCACTGTTATCCCACCTGTACGTTCACAGCCTCAGGGAAAGTCTCTCCACGCCCAGGCTGGTGTCCGCAGTCCTGCAGGAACCCAGGGAGGCCCCGGCGATGGGCAGAGAGTCCGACACCTGCAGATGATGCAGCCTGGAGCAGATTGAGAATTCAGGAAGAGTAGGAAATCAAAGCTAGAGGGAATTGGGACAAATATAGCCTCCTTAAGAGCCCTCTGAGATATTAGAAGGGATGCTGAGGCTCCTGCTGTGTGTGGGTTAGGCATGCAAGATGATCTTATTTAAATCTCAATGGAGAGTGCCCCGGCCGCGGAGGACACGAAGCCTTAGGAAGAGCTGAGACTCGAGCCAAAGAGTAATAAATAATTCACCACTTTCCGCTTTTTCCACCTTCCGCACTTCACATGTGGAATATTTTATAGCTATCATAGTTCATTCGCATTCATCTTGTTTTGAGCCTTCCAACAGGCCTGAGAGATGGGTAAGGAAGGAATCTGTCACATTTGATCCCTGAGAAAAGGTGGTCCTCAGCAGTTGGAAGCTTGTATACGACAAGTTACAGCAGTGATGGGCTTGGAGCACCACTAGCTCCAAACTAGTGGGCAGAAAGGGCCTGTGCCAGTGGCTCGCAGTGGCCATGCTTGTGTTCCGTCTTCTATCTGGGAGACAGAAGGCGTGGGTGGTCCTGGGTACCCAATGTTCCTTCTTGATCAATCCTTGTTGGGTGGCATTCTTCACAGGGAATGTAGCCTCCCAGCCTGTAATGGTAGGGGTGTGTGCATGTGTGCATGCATGCGTGTGTGTGAATGCATGTGTGCATGTGTATGTGTGCATGCATGTGTTCACATGCATGTGTGCATGTGTGTGTGTGTACATGCACATGCATGTGATGAGAGACACAGTGGTAGCAAAGTGACAGAAGAGGGAGGGATGATGAGGTAGAAAGGGTTCCTAAGTCGGAGTAAATCACTCCTGGCCTGAGCTTCGTGATCACTGCCCTTGCAGGCTGCGGTTTGTTTTTCTGACTACTTCAGCCCTGGAGGGAGAGACCTTCTGTTTCAACACTCTGTTCTTAAACAACATGCATTCTAGATCCCACATTTATTTTAATCTCTTCCCTGTCTTCTGTATTTTTCTCCCTCTTCTCTTTCTTTCTTCTCTCTCCTTTCCCCCTTATCTATTATTCTGCATCTCCTCATCTCCTCATCCCTGTCCATCTACTGTTTCTTCAAAGTTTACATGGCCACACTCTCATTGGACAGATTCCTCCCCACCCACCCAGGATCACGGGATTTATGTAAGAAGTCCATATAGACATGTTTTCTAGCCCTTCCTCATTATTTGGTCTTCTCTGTTTCTTTATCCAATTCCAGGATGAGTCAAATGTCTTACCGGCGTTTATTGCGGAATCACCCAGCCTAGAATTGGGAAACAGTTGCCGTGTCTATCTGGGAGGAACTGCCAGGGTTTGCTCACGGACTTCCGCAATTGTTGATGTAACACTCATTCTCGGCAGATAGAGAAAACTAAATATGCTAACCGGTTTCAGCTGACCTTTGCTCTAGATTTAGAAGAAAGGAATGGTGACCCGTTTTTCCCACATGGAAGTAAATAGCTGAGTATATTTTATGCCCAGGTGTTTGCCATATAGCTTGGTAGAAAACCATGTCCTGGAAAACTATAAGCCAATCTAACTTATAGAAATAAACGGAGTGAGAATCATTATTTTTTATTGGTACCACTTAATGTGAAGAAAATGCACATTTTCCAAAAATATGGAAAAAACGTTTCGTTTGCCTTATTGGGTCCAAATGTTAGGTTTAAATTATTTTACTATGCAAACTTTCTTTCATATCTTGGCAGTAGTGATTTCCATTTTTATTCCTTTGGTATCCATAATCTTATGAGAATCAAAAACATATGCTTTGAGATCACTGGACAGCTCCTCCTCCAACATTTTAAAAATGCACAGGGAAGGTTATTGCTCTGGTAGCAAAAATACCAGGAACTCTATGGGAGAAAATTATGAGGACATCTAGGCTGGATGGGAAAGAGGTTCAAAAGGTGCATTCTGGTTTTCATGCTTTTGATTTGCAAGTCATTAAGCTGGAAGAGCCTCTGTCGTCTGCCGACTACCACTCGGAATGCAATTTTTTCTTCCCTAATAGAGGGTGCTTATTCAATGACTCCAGGTTTGCAGTGTTGGAGGAGAATGGGGGATTTGGATTGTACAGTGCTTCTTGAGATGGGGCACTTGTTGCTTGGAGGAGTGGGCTAAGAGTGGACAGACTTCCGGCCTCCCTCTGTCTGTTGGAGGGGAGGGCTCCTGGCAGGGAGGGACATGCCTCATGAGAATTTCAGTCCCGGGAATTTCAGTCTCATTGAGATGAGGCTAAAAGTCAGTAAAAAGGTTGGGAGTGCTTTGTGTTCTTTCCTGAAAAATAATTACTGGAGAACAAATTTAGAGAACAGTCAGGGCAGATGGAGGTCTCAGTATCCCTCAGGGCTAGGATGTCATGGGCTAGAGCTGGCCTTGCCCATGTACTGGGCTATAGTCCAGACCTTGCATCAGCAGGTTACAAAGTGCTTCAGGAATTCCCAGTCAGCCAGCCTCATTTTGTGACTTTTTAAATCCTTTTACTGGAAAGTGATGCTTGCATGTGATATCAGAAGGACCCCAGTGTTAGGATGTGAGCAAACTGACTTTGGTGCTATGCTTCGGACCCTAGATGTACCCAGGAGAGAAAATGCTATCTGTAGAGGATACTGCTTTTCTCCCCTTGGATTTAGGCTCAGAGCTAGACAAACCTTAAGACCTCTCCACATCAGGTATGCTGGCTGCACACCTGTGTACAGAAGTGGTTTCGTGGGCCCCTCCGGCGTGCTGGGGCTCTAACTTGGAGGACTGAGCTAGCTCATGACTTTGCTTACTCCATGTTCCAGGAGCAGCCCACATCAGCCATGAAAGCAGTAGATTCAGAGCAAGAGGATTAAGTGGGGGTTTTGGATCCCGTTGATTGTAGAGGGTTGTTCATAAGCCCTGTTTGTAGAGTATTGCAAGTGGATCTGTGTATTTATTTTTGGGAGAAGTTTCTTAAAATGCCATAGACATCCTTGGCTCAAAAAAGTCTGAAAACTCCTGAAATGGGCAATTTTTTTGCCTTTGATGAGGATGGTAGCTGGAGTAGTGCTAACTTCCAAAAACCAGTTAGCTGGAATCTGGTTTTTCTCAGAAGCCAGAGCTGGAGCTGCTCCCCTGACTGGCCACTCATACCTCTCTGTCTTCCACTGCAGAGCTGGTGGCCAGGACCTGAAGTCTTCTACTTCTTTGCCTTCGTGTGCTGCTCCCATTTCCCTAGCAAGGATGTGAGCTTGGCGAGGACAGGCCCCTTCCACCCAGCATCTATAACCCTGGGCACAGCCCTGGAGATCTGAGGTCTGGAGGCCAAAGTTTCATGGTGATTATTTAGGGATTTTCAGTGTCACACAAATCTGCCTCTTCTTCTCTTTCTGGTTCATACCTGGGGACTGTTCAGTGCCATGACTCCAGATGATAGGAGCCTGGGATTTTATCCCCCTAGTGATATTTGATAATGGTTTCTATGGCCAATGAGTCTCTTTTGCTAGCTAAGTGAGATTGCTTTTCAGGACTTTATGGAGCCCACATAAGGTATTTAAGACTATACCTGACACATGGCCTACCTGTCCAGCCTGAGGTCTGTCCTCCCCTCTCCCAGTAGCTCTCCAGGCCAAGGCTCTAATGTTTCTGGAAACATGCAGAACCATTCCCTGCCTCTTACTTTGTATCTGCCATTTTTGTCTTCTCTGAGTTATAGGCCTTGCTCAGTGTACACAGCTATATTCCTCAAATTTTCTTTGTCTTTGAATTTGGGCTTAGGGAACAGGTATTTTAATACATAGGCCATTCTTACCTGTCTTTCTGAAGCTCACATGCTACATTTTGTTCTTAAAAATAATGTTACCTTGGAATGCCTTTTCTCCCCTAGTCCTTTTGGTAAACTCACTCTTCTTTCAAAATCAGCATAAGCATCTTATTCTCTATGAAACTGTATCTAATCTCCCCAAGCCAAGCTGTTCCCTCTCTATTTTGAGGCTCCCTATACCTGGTGGGCATGTGACAATTATTACTCTTATTTCTCTGTGTTGCATTTTTCCCTCTACTTTTCTGGGAGCTCTTCCACATGTAAACGCCTTGGAGGCAGAAACTGTGTGTTAATTACTCTGCCTTTTCCTACATTTCAGTACACAGCACATAATAGGTACTTAGCAAATGTTTTTGAATGAGTGAATAAATAAACGAACAGCAATCACTCATCTAAGCCTTGATTGGTCGTAAGGGTGAAGCAGAAAGTCACTTCATTCACAAAGAAGCAAATGTAATTGAAGTAGCACAACTATTTAATGCATCTTTTCATACTATCATATCAATTAATCTTTGTATTCTAAAAGTGATGAGAGAGTTTACAATTGCATAGTTAATAACCAGGTGGAATAATAGAGACCTTCCTTATTCCAGGACTCCCAAGCTGCATCCCACACAACCTTGACTTTATTGCGAATGTTACTCAGATATGCTGAGCGCTTGCTGCAGACCACTGGCTCATTGACCTCTAGAAATCAGTACAATCTCTTTGCCAAACAAGACTTTAAAAATGCTAAGCAGAAGCACCCTTGGCATTCAAGAGGTATAGTGTGTCATTTGTTTGGGTAGAGAAGGCTTTTGTTGAACACGATTTAGGAAGCAAGTTTGGACACATCTGTGCAGATGGGATGGATGTGAGAGTTCCACCAGGAACTCACTTCATCAGGACCTCTGTCTTCTCCCAGGAGGGCTCACATTGCAATTCCCAACAGCTCAGTCTTCTTGGTCCCCAGGCTTGCCTCTGCAAGCCAGATGTTTACTCATTCATAGGTGGCTCATTCTGCAGGTCCAAGACCTGCTCAGAAGTCTCTTCATTAGGAGATAGCAATGGGGCTTGCAGATAGAGTGGGCTTGCGTGTGGTGGGCATGGATGGAAGGTGTTGGTAATCAACCAGATGGGCGGACTGCCACATGCAGAGAGCCAGGAGCGTGGGGAATTCAGCGGTATTCTCGCTCTACCCGTTTCCCCATTACGTGCCTCTGCCAAGTTGCTTGGCGTCTCTGGGTCTCACTTTTCTTATTTACAACATGGAAATAAAAACAGCATTTCTGTTTGCCTCTAAAATTCTGAGGATCAAATGAAATAAAGGCTGAAAACATATAATAACTAACATACCACATTTATTTTGCTTCTCATTGTGTCCATAGGGCCTAGCTGAGAGCCTGAGACATAGAAGGGACTCAGATCTTGGGGGAAGTGGGTGGCTCTTTGAGAAACAGAAGAGTATGGTGGTATACGTGACCCAGCACCAACCATCTTTGTTTAATCCCAGCTCCACTTTTTCACAGCTGTGTAGACTTAGTTACTTGAACCGTCTGTGACCTGGTGTCCCTTTCTGTCACTGGAGACAATAATAGCATCTACCTTGTATCATGGTTGTGAGGCTTAAAAGAGATCCTACCTTTAAAGTTAAGGAACTTCAAAATTCCTGAAATATATAGGCTTTCAATAAACATCGGCTCCTCTTCTCCCACCTCCTAAAGACCACCATTTACCCATAGATTTAGAATAATATTCATGTGCTAGATACTTTGGGTAGCTTTTATTTAATCTGTTCAAATGTCTTTGCCAGTACATAGGCTTATGTAACTTTGTCCACGAACTCCAAAGCATGTGCTGCTGGTCTCTCTTACATCAGCCTTGTACAGCTCTTTCTCTCCTAAGAAATCAAAGAATACATTTTAAGCCTCATGTTTGCTTTTTATTGGATTCTCCTAAGTCTATATTTTAAAAAAATCAACTTACTTTGGAATAATTTTAGATTTACAGAAAAGTTGCCAGTATAGCACAGAGTTCTTGTATACCCATCATCCGTTTCCCCTGATGTTAACACCTGTGTAACTATGGTACATTTGTCAAGACTAAGAAATTAACATTATACATCACTGTAAACTAAATGACAGACTTTATTTAGATTCCATCCATTTTCCATTAATGTCCTTTCCTCTTCCAGGGTCCCACCCACATTGCACTCAGATGTCCTTCCTCCTTAGTCTGAGCCCATCTGTGACAGTTTCTCAGTCTTCCCTTATTTTTCATGACCTTGACAGTTCTGAGGAGTCCTGGTTGAGGATTTTGTAGACTGTTGCTCAATTTAGATTTGTCAGATGATTTTTCCATGATTACACTGTGCCGTAGGTTTTAGGAAGAGCGCCCCGGAGGTAACATGCTAACCCCACCTTAATGAGAACTCTCTAAGCCTTTGCCACCTTTTCTTCTCTTCATCTTCTCTTCTCTTCTCTTCTTTTCCGATTACTCCCCCCAAAGTGGACTCACAAGCTGAGGAAGCTAAAGGGCCAAATATGGCTTGTTTTCTGGAGGGAAATCAGAATTTGGAACTGAGTAAGGTGTTTGCTTGCCTCAGCCGCCAGTGTGCTTGGCATGACAAAGGCTACCACAGGGATACAGCGTCCCTTAGCCCCCCAGGCCCCTCAACTGAAGGAGTTTAGGGGGACTCTGTACTGCCACATGGCATAAAAGTGAGGGCTCCCCAAGTTTTGTCTTCATCTCAAGATGTTCACCTGCTCCTCAGAATGCCCACGCTGCCAGCTCTGCACACGCAGATGTTCCCTTTCTTTATGACCCAGCTCATACCCCTGCAGTCTCCTCGCAGCTATGTTCGAGGTGGGAGTCGGGATGAGTGCGTAGCCAAGGGAGGCACGTGTTACGGGGGGTTCTGGAAAAGGTCTCAGTGCCAGGGCTATCAGTGAGGCCTCTGGGTAGGAGCCCAGTGCTTCATTTCTGTCCCCACAGTCAGCAGAATGTACCAACAGTGCTCAGCAAACTCAACTCCACTCTTGGGTCACCCACCACATGGTGGTGCTGTCCCCACTGCCTCTGTCAGGGGCTATTAAGCCACGAAGGAAAATCAGAGGGAGAGGACTGGACTTTGCACACTAAATCTTTGAAACACAAGAACCTGTAGGTTGGGATTTTCATGTTTAAAATTCAGGACAGCAAAAGCACTTCAACCTAAGGCCCAGATTGGCCTCTACTGAGATCTGCATTGCTGCAGCTCCATGGATGGTGGTTTTAGGGGGTCACCCATCTCAGGACCACAGCAGCAATTTCATGCATGCATCTGACCCTCTTCATTCAATGATGTGCTTCCTTTTGTATAATTAAAAATTCAGCAAAATTATATTTTTCATATATATTATTTATTATATGCTGAATGCCATTGTAAAAACTTTACATTTACAATTCAAAAAAATTTAGAACAGATGATCTCATATACTGTACAATACTTTACGGGCAATTTAAGGGATATTCACGGGTAATTTTGACTGTACTCAATTGTTACCTTAGGGTCCAACTTTAGATTCTAATGACTGAATAAGATGCAACACCACTGTCACCCAACTTTAACTGGCTCCTGCCTTTACTTTGTACTCAGGACCCCTTTCACTTCCCCAGGCATTTCTGGGAGTCCCTGGGAATGTCTTGCATGAACTCACGAATGGTGCCTTTGCAGCGTGTGAATGAAGAACAAAGAACACTGCCGAACCTTCTTTAGCAGTCAGGGCTTGGGGCAGGTGACAGAGGAAGATGGCCATAGGCTGGGTAGGGGAACTGTGCCTGCAAGTACCACCTAAGAGGCTGTGGAGCTTTTTGTGGTGTCCCCTTATGGGACCACTGCACATCTTCCCGTGGTCCACGCCAGAGCCCACCCTTCCCAGAGCCCAGCTTCACCCACAAAGCTCCTGCAGCAGAGTCAGCCTGTGGTCTCTCTAGGAGTCACACCTACCTCCACGACCAAGGCCTGAGCATCAACATCTGGGACAGATGCCATCTGTCCTCCATTCCAAGACCCTCCTCAAGGAGTACGATCCTTCTGCAAGCTACTAGAGGTAAAAAGGAAGGGAAAAAATGGAAAACAAAAAGTAGCCCATCCTTCATATAACCACCATCACCATAACGAAACAGAAACCCTTTCTTCAGGGCAGAGGCACCAGCAGGTCTCATGCCCAGGCAGCCAAACACTGCCGGAGGCGGGAAGCCCTGTCTGACCACCTATCTCTCCAGTTCCAGGCTCTTGGACCCAGCCAGGCAGTGTTTCCTAGCTGGGCAGGAGAAACCTTTGAAATACGTGGTCCCTGAGTGCACTATATGGGAATTGATCAGTATTAATAATTTCACTTAATACGAAATGTCTCAGAGGAAGACTATTATTGAAATAATTTAAGCCTAGTCCTTAAAACTCTAAACAAAAATACCTCGGCTAATGGCAATTAATCTTCTGAAATCACATTGCTTAATTTTGAAGATAGGTTAAAGAAGGGGGAAACCCCACAAAGACGGTTGGCAAATGTCAAACTAGATATTTAAGTTTCACACAATTCAGGCTGAAGTGCTCTGCAATTTGTAGGTTTGCGAAGGCTAAAATTCATCGGACCACATGGTTTCTTGAGTTGCAAAGCACGACGGGGGCTTGCGGAGGGCATCTCCAGCAGCACATATTTGTTGGGGGAAAGCCTGTTTTAAACATAAGACAGAAAGTGAAACTGATATTCTTCATGCATTTCTCCGAGTTACAGGCTGGTCTGGCATTCATTTAAACCAGATATCGCTGCTGCTCTGCCGCTGCTCCAGCAGGACGAATCAGAAAGGGCCCGAGAACAACACGCAAGCTGCAGGCATTCCAGGCCGCTTGATGTGGATTCAGGCTGAGCCTACTGGAGAACATCCCCAAATTATGTGCTCTGTGTTTCAAAGAAACTACAATTTCTCTGCCCCTTCCCCCAACTCCCCTTCCACCCAAGGCAGCATGGAATGATGAGAGAAGTACGGGCTTTGGGGGTCACTGGCTGAGGTTCAAGTCTCAGCAACTTCACTTGCTTGCTGTGAGATCCCGGACAAGGTACTTGGTTTCAGAGTCTCAGTGTCATGGTTTGTAAAATAGCCCAGTTAGCCCCACCTTTCAAAGTTGTTATGAGTATTAACAGTAGCTGGGATGCTGAAGGTATGTAATAAGCATCTTTTAACTTCTCTGCACTATAACATCCTGCTTTCTCATCATGTTTGTAGTTGTGCTATAAGGAAACAGAAGACTCTTCTAGAGCTTGTCATGGAAAATGAACCTTGTCCATGGCACTGGTTTATGCCCACTGACCATGAGCGAGGACCACTGAGAAATTCCGTGGCACCAGAGGTCATGATGCTTTTGGTCCTGCCGGTCAGAACACGGAGAGGTGAAACTGGTGGGTAGAGGAGGTGGGGAACTTGCGGGAAGGAGAGGACCATCTTACCGCCCCCTTCTCTCACCATCAGAACACTTGGGCACTTTCCCCCATTCTGCTCCACACGGGCCTGTGTGTCCCACACACGAGTCTTGCTTGTTCATGCTGAGTGGGCTGCAGCAAAGCATGGATTCTCACAACTTAGTGTCACCATCAGAGCCTAACACATGGAGCAAGTTTAACATTCACCTGTAGAAGGGATGACAGCAGGGGATGGATTTGGAGAAAGCTTGGCCAGAGGGTGGGAGGGTGATCATAGCTTGGTTGTGGAAATGCTCTGTTGGTGGAGAAAGGAAGCCACTGGATGGGTTTCCTGTGGCCACTGAGGTTTTAGGGATGGTTTGAGGACACTCCAGGCTTCTAGCACAGACTCGCAAGACAGACTGCAGGGAGCACAGTACTGTCGATTTTTCTTTCAGTGCTTCACCTTTACCTCTGAACAAGCCTTGAGGGACCTCTGCCTTCTGGGCCAATCTATTAGGCTTGATGCTCCACACCCCTTGCTCATAGGCCTGCCTCTGAATAAAGCACACAATTATTAGATTTCCCCTTCATTTGCTCTACTTTCTGCTGACGTCCCCAACTCTCTGGCCTCACTGAGATGCCCAGTCCATCAACCTTGACACTTTCTCACCCTTCCACCTTCCTCATGGCCTTGATCTTTTCCTGACCAAGCTGTGCTTCCTCGATCAGCACCATACCCACTGCCTTGCAAGGTTCTTCCCTCTTTATCCCTTCCCCCTGTATTGCCCTTGTCTCAAATCCCCCAGCCTGGTGAAACCCAGCTATCGCCTTACACTGAGTTCACCAGAGCATCTGCATACACTGGAAAAAAAATCTCATCATACATAACAGGGTGATGGAACTCTCCTTAAATTAATGGCCACAAATCTCAAATTTTATACTTTCTCTTATCTCCAGAAATCACCAAAAGAATCTCACTTTAAGCTAATGAATTTGTCTCATATCATACCAAGAAGAGATGTTACTATTCCTGTAGAAATCAAAGCCTCAGTGTGCTCTGGAGAAACCACAGTATATCTCTGTATAAATGGCATATTATCTTTAGGAATATGTGACTTAGAGTCCCATTCTACGTTTAAGCCCAACCTGAAATAGTTCTAACCCTCACCCCTTTTTGAAACTTTGTCAATCAGGGATTAAGTCCCTGTCAAATCATGTTGATTTTTCTCTGCTACAATCTCCAAGTGACATCTGCCAAGTTCTTTTCTTCCACCCATTGTCTGTTGTCTTCAGAATCACCTGAAGGCAACTCATGTCTGCCAGCACTAATGGTGACCATTGTGGGGACACCGATGTCTATTCCAGGGATGATCTTGTCCAAATCTCTTAAACTCACTAAGCTCTGGGGTGAGAGCTCTCTGACTCTTCGCAGGGGATCAGAGGGAAGGACTGCTCTTTATCCCTGCAATCTGGTGATATAAATTGTTGTCCATCCCGCCTATGTCTGGGTCACTCCTAGTTACTAAATACAGTTACTTGCCTCCCTAAAGTTCCCAGAGCTTTTATTTTTCCTTGTAGAAAAGAGCGAACATAGGATTAATTAGTTTTTTGGTATTGTTTTGTGCAAACAGAGAATCAGTTGGCATTTTGCCAGATACAATATCCACTCCCCCAGTGATGGACAATGGAAGTCTGGTGGAGCTGGGTAACACGTAGATTGTTTCTCTGAGGCTCGTCCTTGTGGGTTGTCATGCATTAGAAACAGCCACTGACACTCCCAGGAAGAGGGCTGGGGCTCCTCATTTGTTAAATAAAAGGCTTTGACTAGATGATTTTTAAGGGCACTTCTAGCTCAGGAATTTTAATTCTAATAAACATCTTGAATGATACCATGAATATCAACCTTTTAAAAATATTTTAGGCTTCCTGAGCACAAAGGCCTAAGGAAGCAGGTTTGAAGTCCCTGAATCTGAGTCTTCAAAGGCTCATCAATTTCCTGGGGGAAAAAGCCAGGAAATAATTGTAAGAAATAATTGTAACATCTATGTGCTGATGTATCACAGCTGCTTAAATCGCAACTGTGTCGGTAGGCAACACTTTGCACGTTTTTCCCAATGGGGTGAAACCCAACAATGTAACGCTGGGGTGGTGGGTGTGGGTGTCCCTTCCCTCAAGGAATGATTTTAAAAAAGCAAACAAAAGTACTGATACTGATTGTAGACACTGAGTATGGGACCCTGGGCATATCTCTCTGAATCTTGGTTTCCTCCTTTGTAAAATAGGCATAAAAATAATTCTAACCAATCCTTGGTTGTTTTAAAGATTGAATGAAGATGGAATATGAAAGTTATTTGCACTTGAGAAAGCACTTAAATGTTATCAACAATAATGACTATATTATTTATTATAATTATTACTGTTGAGTATTGAGAGTTTAAAGGGGATGATAGATTTGGGGTGCAGGGTCTTTCGGGGTACCCCTGACGAGAGGGTGTGTAGATAGACAGGCTCCCCTGCTTGCTAAGCTTAGCTCTAGTTATTAACCTCACATCCTACCTCTGCTAAATGTTCAGATCTTCTCTTCTCTGCTTCAGAATCACAGGAGGCTTCATCTCCGCGACTTCTGGTGCTGGGAGGAGAGGAAATGAAATATGTTGGCTCAGGCTCCGTGGGAGACGCAGGGTGGAGCAAACCCCTCCCCTCACACCGCAGCATGTGAGCTCCTCTTTTCCCCTCAAGATGACAGGAGGGGTTGGCTAACTGTAAGCTTGGCTGGGCAAGGTCTCTGCTCTCCCTACTCTCCTCCCAATTCCTTGTGTCTCCTGGCAGCTTGAAAACTGAAGTTTACCCGGCGCCCCAGCCAGCTGTCAATCACGCTGCCTTTTCAATGGTAGTGCTCTCACACCCGAGCTGCTGGTCCCATCTATGGCCTTCCCAGCTTTTGACTGAGAATTAACCCAGCGACTTCGTAGGAGTAGAGAGTGTTGCGTTTGACATTGGGAGATCTGGATTCAAATCCTGGCTCAGTAACTACGTGACTTGGGCAGAGAGATGTGCCTTCCTGAGTCTCAGTTTCCAGTGAGTAAAATGAGAATAATAATATCGAGGGTAACACAGAACTCCATTTGCTGGTCAAAACACTATGATATACCTTTATGTAAAAAGGAAGTTTTACAATGTTAAGCATGGTATGATCACATTTTTTGGAAAGGAAAATACACATACACAGAAAAAAGATGGAAAAAGATATTCACCAAAATGTTTATGGAATTATCTGTAGGCAGTAAAGTGGCAAGTGACTTGGAATTATTTTCTGTATTAGTGCTTTTGTAATCAGAAAAAAAAAACATGCAAGAGCAAAATGAAAGATATTGCCTTCTGTTAGAAAAGATGCACTGTCCTCGAGGTTTTGCAGTCTAATAGGAAGAAATACACATGTGCTGAGGGCTGACTCTGTGAGGCAACTGGGAAGGATGAGCCAGGTGCCTGGCTGCTGGGGGCAGACTTGCATGAACCCTGCGGGCTGAGTGGGGAGGAGGGGACAGTCCTCCTCACCAGCTGCTCACATCTCTAGTCCTGGCTCTGACCCAGGGGACCCAGGGGACATTAGGGAGCCAGGGGGCAGCGGCATTGTGGGGGCAGAGGGCAGTGTGGCCTTCCTCCTGCACCATGGCAGGGCTCTGCAGCTTGGAGTGGGTGGGAGGGGAGCAGGAAGGTCCCTCTCCAACAACGTCTCCTTCCTCTCACTTGTATAGCTTCTGAGAAGGTGCTGCAGGCTTCAGGGTGGGGTGTGGCTTCCATCTCCAGTGTGGCCTTGTCCTCGTCACACTGATCTCATCATTTCAGAAGGCAGTTGGTTGAGGAGGGGATTCAAACAACATGGCATCACAGAAGTATGCTCGACATTATGTCTGAAATCTCTCTTCGTGCCTTATGGGACCGGGACAGGGCAAGGTGTATAACAGTGAGTCAAGTTTTTGTTTGTTTCAGAATATTACAGGGGTACAAATGTTTTGGTTATGAGTGATCCAATTCTTATTTGATTGATTGAAAATTTAAGTGACTTTCCAATTTGAAACCCAAAAGCTCAGTTTCTCTTGGCACAGATGCAAACACAAGTGTGTCCCCAGTTCTGTGGTGCATCTCTGAGGTTCCAGCTCCTCCTGTGATGTTCTTGGTATTTGTCAGGATCCTTCAAGATCCTTCAAGTTGCAAGGTGAAGAAACTCAGGAATTTATTCACTCCTGTGACTGGGAAATCCAGAGGGGAAAGAGGCCACAGGCACATGTAGATCTGGGGACTAAGCCAGTTTCCAGTGCCCTCTCTTCCATTCTGTGACTCTTCTCTCCTCCCTGGTTGGCCTCCTTCTTCCCTGCTATTGAGAGGCATAGAGCACAGTGGTTAAGAGCATAGCTTAAGGGGAGCCAGACTGCTGTGTGACTGTGAGCAAGTCAATTAGCCTCTCTGGGTCTGAGTTTTGTCATCTAAAGAAACACCATGACAATCATAGGAATCCTGCTGTGGGTTGTTGTGAGGGAAACATTAGTGAATGTGCATAAGCCTTTAGACAGTGCCTGGCCCCCTGTAAGCACCATGTGAGGTTTGCCATCGATGATGTTGTTGTCTCTCTGTAGACTGGGGAGAAGGGCATGGCCTTAGATGGCTGCAGATGTATATCATCCCAGCCCAGAGGAAATTTCTTTTTGTAGGTGTCCACATACATAGTTCTCCAAGGTACTCTTGTTTGCCTTGCTTGATTCATGTGCCAAGATCTCAGGCCCATTGCCATGGCCAAGGTTGGTGGTTATTGTGATTGATGGTTCCACCATAATTATAAGGTCTTGGGGACCAACAGTTCGCCAAAGGAGCAGGAGGTGTTTTAACATTGTCTCATCCATTTACTCTGTGAATGTTTATGAATTGTCTCTGATGGGCCAGGCTCAGTTCTGAGCATCGGGCTAATAATAGTAGTGACCAAGAGTTGGAAGAGTGTTCTGCCCTCATGGAACTTGTATCCCACTAATAGCAAGAGGAGACACACAGCACACAAATCAAGGAAAGAAAACATGGGACATGTTAAGTGCTGTGTTTAACATAAAATGAGCTGATGTCTGGGAGAGTGACTTAGAAATGGTCAGAAAAAGCATCTCCAGCTAGGCTGCCTTGAAGCTGAGACTAAGTGCCACAGAGTCAGCCACGCACAGATACGTAGGAAGAATGCGCCAAGCAGACAGAGCAACAGGTGCCATGGCCCTGCGGCAGGAATGAGCTCTGCGTGTTTGAGAAAGAGGGAGGCAGGAAGTGTGGCTGCAGCCCACTCAGTTCAGGAGAGCAGGGGTGCATCGAGGTTGGAGTGGGAGTGTGACTGGAGAGAACACACTGGTGCTTTTAGGACACTGATGTTTGTTTTATCAAAGTCATTCTGGCTGTCGTGAAGGGAACAGACTGCAGATAGGTGAGAGTGGATGCAGGAGAGGAGGCAGTGTGCAGGTGAGGATGATGGTGGCTGGACCAGTGGGCAAAGTGTGAGCGTGGATGGATTTGGGCCCTAACTGGAGACAGGGCCGGCAGGATTGGCTGATGGATTGGACTTAGGGAGGGAATTGAGGATGGCAGGAGGGCTCAGGATTTGAACAACTGGGTGGACAAGTGCTGTTGTTTAATGAGAAGGGGAAGATTGGGAGAGAGAAGGGGGAAGAAAATCCAGAATTCTATGTTAGATGTGCCAAGTTTACTGTTTCTATCAGATAACAAGGACAAGGTGGAGATCCCAAGGGGGCACTTAGATACCTGCATCCGGAACTCTGGGGAGAGGGCAGGGCTGAGAGTGCGGCCATCGGCATGTAGCTGGCATTAAACCCAAGAGGTTTACTCCGGATTAAACTCCCGAGATCACCTAGGGAGTAAGTGCAGATGTGGTACCAGGGGACCGCTCAGTAGGAAGAGGGAAAGTAAAAGAACACTGTCCACTCCCATTTTCCTTTTCTGAGAAAAAAACCATCATTGCTGCAAAATTCTTCATGAGAACCCTGACCAAAAAGAAAGAAAAGGATTCTTTTGGTCCTCCTGGTGTGACACTCCTCATCAGGCTACCTTAATGTTCCCAAAGCTGAACAAGTTTCTCAGGCATTCATTTCACTAATTAATTGATCTTCGCTCCAACTTTTTTGGGGCATTTAATTTTTGTCAAGCTCACCATGCTTTGGCATCTTTTGGGAGTCATTTACAATTTATGAGCTCTATATTTGCACATTGTTCTCACAGAGGGGTCTTTGGAGATCCTGCCTCCACAGGGGAGTTGAGGGGGTGAGGGAGGAGACTACTAGAACTCCATCTCCCTCATTTCAACAACAATTGTACATTTCGCTATTTTATATAGCAATCTGTGTATGATTATGTTAAGAGGCATTTGAAGATAGAATCCCACAGCCACAAAAATATGAAAATCACAGTGCTGGAATATCAGCTTTTTGAGGACGAGGCCCGTGTCTTCATTATGTATTCTGTTTCTGCTACAGACTAAGTTTTTGCTTGGCACCGGTGGACTCAGTGAGCTTTTGTTGAATGGAGTCACAGTGAAAGTACAAAGGCTCTAGGGGTAGTGGCCCTAATTCGGAGGCTGTGTTCAGCAGGGATGCAGGTTCTCAGCCATCCAACCGTACATCAGAGGTGATTGCCGTCGCTGCCAAAACTTCCTATGTGGCATGGAAACAATTACATTAAAATGCAGCTGGAGATTCCAGTAATCTCCTTGGAGTAGACAAATAAACTTTGAAATCATTTACAAATGATGTACCAAATCTGTGTGGCATCTGCTCACTGTAGGGGGAAAATGTGTTTCTCCCAAGAGGTTTTTCATGTGATGAAATTTATGCTTTCACGTGACAAGGAGGGAACCGGGAGGACCTTGCTAGGCTGGCCTTGTCTCAGACCTGGACTTGGGGTATCCTCAGTGAGGGATGAAGATGTTGGGGCTGGTGTCCGGTCCACACTGGCCTGTTGTGGTGTGAGATGGGGATACTCGTGTTGGCCACCGCTCAGCTGCTAGGAGGATGTTTTTCCAGTGTGGCCTTTGGGAGGCTGGTGATGGGGAGCTGCCCTTCAACAGGCTTTGATGACAAGCCAGGAAGCTAGGAGAGCCCGTCCCAGACACACTCTCCTGGCGTGGCTTATGCCTGGGCTCCCAAGCCAAGGAAGAGGCAGTTCAAAGTGACCATTCTGTGCGTGAGGGCACATTCCTGAAGGCCTTGCCTAATTCAGATCTTACATAACACAAGACTAATTTCCCTATAAATTACTCTTTGATAACTAAAATTATGAAAGTATATAAAATGGAGAGAATGCATTCTTGAAGTGTGTAAATTTCAGTGTTTGGAGTTTAGGGCATGTTACATGCCATTCCTGGGCAACCATGTCAGCAGCAAAATTTCCATTATCTTTGGATTTATACAACTATTTTTTTTTTTTTGGTGAATTTAAAAGGTGCAACTGTTTTAATGCTGCTTTTATTTTTCTAGCGGTCTCTGTAGGCATTCTCACAGGGTTGCCTGCTAAATTAAAATTTCAGTGTAGAGTGGTAGTTGTCTGGTTTTCTTCATAGGATGTTATTACATCTCATTTCTCTTCCAAAGTATTATTGCTGCTAGCATTATTATCACTTAATGAATGCTAGGATGATATTGCTCTAAGATATAAAAAAGATTTTGAGTTGTAATAATAGTAAATGTTAAATAACTCACACAAGTTGTGGGAGGAAATACAATAGCACGATTTATCAGATATTGTTAAAAGATGGTGGATTGCTCCACTTAATAGACAAAATGGTTTTAATGTGTTCTATTAACGTGAAGCCCAGTTCTTAATTCCTTTAGCCAGGTAGCTTAGAAATAATGTGATCCCAGAGAAATTTAATTTTCAGAAAATTTGAAGGCTTTATATTGTTCAAAATTTATGTACAAAATAAAATTTTACTGTTATTTTAAAATTTTTGTGCTATTTCAAATTTTAAAAATTCAAATTCAAAAAAAATGCAACTATGCTATTATTAGCTAGAATTTTTTTTGGTAATAGGCTATGGAATAGCTTATTCAAAATTTCTTAAATAAATGAGGGACTACATTATAAGGATACTGATATATCTCAGAGAAGCCACAACCCCTGTCCTTGAGCTTCAGGAACATCTGGAACCAGGGGCTTCAAAGCTGTCAGTGTTCCTCTCTCCATATTACTGTTCTAGAGATAGTTGTCAGTAAACAGAATTGGATCCCTGCCTCCTCACTATTTCCTCCCTGGCCAGAACTTACTAAGAGTTGGAAAAACCATTCGTTACTTTCATCATTAACACCGTCACCTACCTACTCTCAAACTCCGTAAGCAGAGGACTGAGGAGGGTGAGGGAGACATCTGTGGGTCAGGGTCTTTGTCTTCGTGGGATTGCAGTGATGCCCTGCTCTGCTGTCTCCCAGAAACACAGGGGTATCATAACTAGTCAGGGTTAGCAATAGAAAAAGACAGAACCCATAGAAATGAGACTATAGCAATGGGAAGTTAACTCTTTCCTATTCCCTCTCCCAGCCCAGCCCATGCAAAGCCAGGGAGGAGCTATCCCAGAACCAGACCATGACTGCCCTCCCCTGCAGAGTGCAAGGGTGGGAGGAGAGGTGAAAGCGGAAGCCACCTCCACTCCTGCCATTCCAAGCCCCAACGCACAAGCCTGGACTGCACTGGAGGAAGAGAAGGAACAAAATGTGTGTTGGATATCAGAAGGCAGTCCTACACTGCCCTGCATGGCACTGGCCTAATAACAAATGAGAAGCACGGGAAAGCTGTGCGATCTGCTGGAGATGTGGTTAAGGGACGAGAAGACAAAGCACAGTAGACCGCAGTTGAAATTAGTGATAGGAAGAAAATACAGCTATTTGGTATTTATACACCCACTGAATTGAGATGATAAACAAAACTAGTTACACAAAATTTGGATACACAAAATTTTGGTAAAGTTTTGATTTCATTGCCTTTATGATATTGCCATTGGATTCTAAAGAGGCAGGGCTCACTGAATATTCCATTGGCCTCCAATACATCCATCCCCCCTGCAGTGAGGTGAGGCCACATGATTGGTTCTGGTCAATGAAGGGTGGCAAAAGTGAACATGTGGCACCTCCAGGCAGAAGCAATGGAAAGCCCATGTGTGAGCATCTAGTCTCTTAATGCTCCATGTGTAGCAGATGGGAAGTCTGCATGATGCAGTAAAGCCATCTGGTCTTGTGCTTTGCTTTGATGGGAGACTTTTTATTACAGATTCAATCTTGTTACTAGTTATTGGTCTGTTTAAGTTTTCTATTTCTTCCTAGTTCAACTCTGGTAGGTTGTCTGTGTCCAGGAATTTATCCATTTCCTCTAGGTTTTCCAATTTGTTGGTGTGTAGTTGTTCATAATGGTTTCTAATTATCCTTTCATTTCTGTGTTATCAGTTGTAATGTCTCCTTTTTCACTTCCTTTTTCAATTCCTGATTTTGCTTATTTGGGTCTTCTCTCTTTTTTTCTGGATTTGTCTGGCTACCAGTTTATTGATTTTGTTTATATTAATATTTACAGGAATCCAACTTTTTGTTTCATTGAACCTTTGCATTTTTTAGCCTTTATTTTGTTTAGTTCTACCCTGATCTTTATTATTTCTTTCCTTCTACTAATTTTGGGTTGAGTTTATTCTTGCTTTTCTAGTCTCTTGATGTACATTTTTAGGTTGTTTATTTGAAGTCCTTCTACTTTTTTGATGTAGGCATTTATTGCTATAAACTTTCCTCTTAGCTCTGATTTTTCTGTATCCACTATGGTTTGGTATATTGTGTTTCCACTTTCATTTGTTTCAAAATTTTTTTTGATTTCTGTTTTAATTTTTTCATTGACCCAGTGGTCATTCAAGAGCATGTTGTTTAATTTCCATGTATTTGAACAGTTTTCAAAGTTTTTGATTATTTATTTCTGGTTTTAGAAATCAACCTAAAAGGTTGATCTGAGAAGATACTTGATATGATTTCAATTTTTAAAATTTGTTTTGTGACCTAACATATGGTCTATCCTGGAGAATGTTTCATGTGCTTATGAGAAGAATGTGTATTCTGCAGCTATTGGATATGATGTTCTGTAAATGTCTGTTAGAACAATTCGTTTTGTAGTTCAGATTAAGTCTGACTTTTTTTTGTTGCTTTTCTGTCCAGATGATCTGTCCAATGCTGAAAGTGGGGTGTTGAAGTTTCCAGCTGTTCTTGTATTAGGATCTATCTATATCTTTAGTTCTGATAATATTTGCTTTATATATCTGAGTGCTCCAGTGTTAAGTGCATACATATTTACAATTGTTACATCTTCTTTATAAATTGATTCCTTTATCATTATCTAATGAGTTTCATAAATTCAATTTATTAAAAGACAACTTCTCACAGCCAATAAATAAATAAATAAATAAATAAATAAAAACTAGCACAAGCAAAGTTAAAAGACTGATGGCAAACTCTAAAAAAATTACATTTACAATCATAAACAAAATTTGACTCTTTTTAATACATAAAAATCTTTGTGAAATTGAGATAAAAAGCTAATAATCTAATAGACAAATGACCAAAAAGAACATAAATTTCACAGAAAAATAAATACAAATTACTTTTAAATATATAAAAAGATTCTGAGCCTTGCTCATAGTAAGACAAATGAAAATAAAAACTATGCTAAGATGCCATTTTCTCCTATCAGATTGGCAAAAATCCAAAATGACCAAGCACACTCTGGCAAGGCTATGGTAAAACTGGTACATATTTTTGGTTGGAGTTTGAAATGCTGTGTCCTTATGAAGGGAAACTTGACAATACATAACAAAATTATAAATACATTTCTTATTGTGTCAGCATCTCCAGTTGTAGATATAAGATAAATGCTAGAGATGTACATCTACAAATGTGAACTACAAATTCTGAAGTATGTAAGGATAAAATTAATTTATTCTATCATCTATGATGGCATAAACAACTTAAGTGTCTATCAAAAGGGGACTATTTGTATAAAGTAGGTTTCAGATTTACGATGGGCTACTATTAATATATGGGTAAGAAAAAAAGTAAGCAGAAAAATTCTATTAACAAATGTAGAAGAAATAGAACATCTCCATGAGAACACCACAGTAATAGTTGCTAAAGGAAAGATATTATAAGGCCCTGGATTGCAGTGAGGTCTGCTTTAGCGACATCACTCTATAAGGGAAATGAGTGCCCTGCCTCATTATTGTCAAATGGACCCTAGCTCCCTACTCAGCCTAATTGGTAGGGGGCTGGAGTAGAGGATGGGGAGGGATGAGGAAAGGATACCTACTCTTTAGGTAGGAATACAAATTCAGGTTCCTCTTAAGCTTTTGTTTCTATTACCCTAGTTGGGATGGGAGAGGTGCCTTGTTACTGCTCCCCATGTGGCCTCTATTGACATTCATAGGTGAGGAGTCCTTGTTATCACTGGAAAGTGTAAAGTTCCTGACTCTCCCTGAGGCTTCCTGATATAGGCAGGATGGAGAAGGGGCAGCTCATTACCATTTGTTGGGGGTAGAAATTCAGGATTCCTTCACGGCTTCCACTGACTCCATGGAGAGAGGGCACATTACAGCTGGGCATAGATAAAAATCCTAGATTCCCACTTACTCTTCCCTGATACCACACTGGTGGTAGGGAGGACATGTGGTGGGTGGGTCAGGCTCCATGTCACAGCCAGGTGAAGGTGAAAGTCTAGGATCACTATTCGTTTTTTGCCGATGGTGGTGGAGGTATAGCCATTTTTTCCATGATGTTTCTCTAGGTCAATGAGTTGTCTTGCTAGGTTGTCCTTTTCTTGTTCCTTTAGCTAGACAGACTGGCTTTTCTTGGGATTTTCATTTTGTCTGTTATGGTTGGTGTTTCTGGGTTGCTGACTTCTCCAACACTCAATCTGGGATACACAAGACAGAAAGAAAAGCCAGGGAACTCAACAGCATGTTGTTTCTTGAGTTCCAAGGTCCCTAGCCAGTCTGCAATTTTCCTCCCTCACTTTCCAAGTTCTTATGTTTGTGTTGTTGTACATGATGCCTAGGGTTTTGAGGAGGAGGCATAAGAGAAATATTTCAGCAGGAGTGAGAAGCATTTAAACAAGAGAAGTGCACCTATTCCATATTCATCTGAAAGTGGAGCTTCTCCCTTCCAAGTTTTAGATCTCTAATTTTTTTCTGCTAATATTTCTGGTATAGTGTGAAATCATGGTGGTGATGGGGGAATCCCTGTTAAACTCTTGGCTTCTGAGGGACGAACTCTAGTGTTTATCCCTGGAGCTTTTATTAAAGAAGTAGCATCCTTTTTTATTGGTGACTTTTTTAAAGTCAAGAATCATTGCTGAATTTTTGTCAAATTTTTTGTATCTATGGAGATAATTATGAGGATACATTTATCCCCATTTTATAGAGAAGACAGCTGAGAACCAAAGAAGTATAGTAGCATGCCCAATATTACATAGCTAAGCTGTGTTAGAGCCAGGCTCCCACCTCATGTCTTCCTGGCTTCAGAGCCCATGGACTTTACAACTTAATATGATTCTGACACAGAAAGGACAGTGGCCAGGTCACTTTGTTGGCATAGCCCAGCAGTTTAAAGGTGTGCAAGACTGTGACACTGTGTGATATTATAGGCTATGGTTATTTTCTGTCTTGCATCTGCTGAAGTTGAACATATGGCTTTTGTCATGCTACTCCTGTACAGCTTGCTTTTAATTTATCTGCTCAGGAAGTCTCAATTTTCACGTAGTGTTTGGTTTCCAGTAGAAACCTATTCTGATATCATTCTCCAGCTCGTCTGATTAGGGCCTGTCAAAGTCCAGTGGTTTTCCACAGGTCATCTAATGTGAGTGAGTCAGAAGCTGTGGCTGCTGAATCATAAATTTAGAATCCACGTGGTTCCTGATTCTTTACTGTGACCACCAGGTCATCCTCCTTGCTGAGCATGACAAAGCACTAACTACTGAATGAGAAACATATTTCAGAGAAGCTAACACTGAGGTGAAAAATAGACTTGGGACTTTCTGAAGAGAAGATCTTATTTAATGGAATGAGCATTCTATTGGTCTCTCAGGCAATAAGACAATTTTTTAGGTAAAGCTTCTCAACGGGGTGCCAGAGCATGTTGAATTGCTACAAATGGATTACAGGTGTGTCTGAGATACTGATCCCCTTAACTCTTGGGGCAGCCAGGCAGGTCCCAGGGCCCTCAAGAGTTGTGGCCTAGTTACCTCCAGCTGTGAGAAGATTCTTCTGTTTACCCCAGAGAGCCATGCAAAAGATATGGTTTTCTATGTGTACCAAGAAGAGAAAAAGTCTGGGAGCACAGTTTGAGGAGATGTCTTCAGAGTCTGGTACCATCTTGTGAAGTCAATAAAAGCTCCAGTTGTTCCTGTGCTCAGCTCCATTTAAATTAGGACTATGGTGCTTTTTTGAGGCAGAGGCTCTTCTGACTGGAAAGATGAAGTCACTGTGGCAGCATGAAGGGCACAGATGGCATTAACATGTGTTTGTTCACCAGAGTATGGAATCTGGAATGAAAGTGGGCCTTATCTGAAACTGAGGAAGATAAGTTGGTGAAAGTCAAAAAAGAAAACAAATTTATTTCATCCAAGGAGTTTAAAAATTATGAAATTAAAAAACCTTCAAACTGAGAAAATAGAGACTGAAAAAACGCTTCTGTAGGGTCACAATTGACATCTCAATTGTGTTTCTAAGGGAAATTAGTGTACTCTGAGGACATTCTGCCACTCTGAGCTTGCTGTCAAGTGGACAACCATACCCATGTCAGAGCTTTGGCTCCACAGTCAAGGACAGAATGTGCAACCTATGGGGGGCATCTCTTCTGTCTTCAGTCCTGCTGTGTCCTGTTCTCTCTTTTGGGCCCTTCTGAAGACTTCAGCAGCCATCCCCAGCGCCATTGAGCTAGTGTGGTTGTTGCCATCTACCCAAGAGGCTGAGACCAGAGGTGCCTTCAGAAGTGAGCTTTGTGAGAGGTCAGTAGGGAAATAGACCTGTTGCCTATTGAACAGGCATGTTATGTTTTTGACTATCAGTGGAACTTCCTGCTTCATATTGGCAGTTCACTGGGGGTAGGCAAAGAGATTTACTCTAATTAGAGCACAGACGAGGTGAGGAGGGACCATGGTGGGAGAACAAGAGGACTCAAAGCCATAGGAATGGTTGGCAGCCCCTGCCCCACTGAGGCTGGTGGAACAGGAGGACACTATGGGAGGGGCATGGCCATTTCCAGCTAATATCTGTTTTCATCGTTGCTGCTGCTATTGCTGTTCTTATTACTCTAACATCAACACCATCTATGTAGGGTTGATTCTGAGTGAAGCACTGTATAGAACTCTTCACATGTGTTACCTTATTTAACCCTCATCATAGCCCTGAAGCTTTGGTCTCATTGTCCAGGTGGAGATGGATGATCTAGACACTCAGTTCCTAAATGGTAGAGTGAGAACTTAAACTCTGCAGAGCTTTAGAGTCCATGCATTTTTCACATCATGCTGCTTTCCAGAGTTGGCAAAATTTCAAGGTCAGAGACTGAAGGAATGGTGGGGAATATTCTGACAGAAGGGCCCTAAAGCAACAGGAAATCAGGATGTGTGGGGTAGAACAGGTCCTAGAACACTGAAGAAGTGTGGAGAGGAGAGCTCTTACCTGGGGCTGTGGATTTGGGAGCCCTCAGTATATGGGTTGAGGCCAAGAGAATGGACAAACTTGTACAACAAGGGTATAAAGAGTGAAGAAAACAGTGGGCCCAAGACAAGGTTGGAAAACACGACCAGGTAAAAGCTGGACAGAAGAGGAGCCATCTAGGGAGAGGCCTCAGGAAGAGTAGCCAGAGAGGTGGGAGGAGAAAGTGGAAAGAGAATGGGTGGCATAAAAATAGGAAAACCTTGGGGTATCTTGGCTGTCAAAGAACTCCTGCCTTCAATTCAGGTGGCCGAACTGGTGCTCGATCAAGGCTGGAAGTCCTTGTGCAAGAGAGGCTGCCATGGCACCAAGAGCAGGGAGCAGATCTGGTCCTAAAGCCAACATTCCCTGCTCCCCATGGGAAGGTGAACTCTGTTTAGCTTGTTCCAAGTGCAGTCTCTATTGTTCACACTCAGAGTCCTTTTGCTAAAGCTCTGCAAAGCACTTGGATGGTGCAAATCATCACTCTATGCAAAGCGCTGCAACAGGGCTGGCTACTACTATTTAGAGCTGCCTGTGCATAATTGCATCTGGGAAGTGCTCCTGCCCGTCGTCAGCGCCTTTGGAGTCAAAGCCAATCAAACTGTTCACCTCAATTTGTGCAGTTTATGTGTTCCTAAAGCCCTGGAGGTTGTGGGTTAGTTTAACTGAATGCTTTGTTGAGTGTCAGGTCCTTCTGCCATTTTTGACACCTTCTGAACATCTTGAAGCTGTTGTACAGACAAATCCTCGATTTATTTTGGACCATGCTCTGGGATGGTATTGTTGTGAGAGGTGTATTGGGAATAGTTTTATTGAATATTTTTGAAATCTTGCATTCTTTAAAGGCACCCTAATAGTCACGAGATTCTACTGAAAGAACTCTTATGTATGTAGGAAACCATAGTGAATTTGAGAAAGAAAAGTGAAGAGTCCCCTCCGGGAAGGGGACAGTCAGTCATGTTGACTTAGAAAGCAATCACACTGCTGGCAAATGCATGGGATTCTGAAAGCCGAAAGGGAATCTCCTAATAGATGACGCTAGGCTTAGCGGGTTATCTATGAACATTAGGCAATGTTTTCATGGACGGGGGAAGTGGAGGAGAGAAAAGTGGGAGGAAGAGAAGGAGGAGGAAGTGGGAGGCAGAACAAAGAGGTGGACGTTTCATTTCGACAGCCAAGGATTTGCACACTGGAAACAGTGACCTCGAAGTGCACATCAGAACCGTTGGCTCACAGGAGACACATGGCAGGACCCTTTCTTCTCCTTCCCAGTCACATTATTTGACTCATCCTTCTGGAAATATTTCTAGCTGTACCTCTGAACCCTGTACGTTCCCCAAGCTCATTGAAATGCACAAGTGAAAATTATTCATCTGTTTGGAGGTTGCACAAAGCTGAAAATGCTGTCAGAAGTAAGCAGATACAGTTACATAATCAGACAAATCCATTATGAGAAAAGCACAGCTTTGCCAGTAACAGCCTAATGGGCCAAGTGCTGAAGACAGGTAAAGGAAGATGGGAGTCACTGCTGGCTATCTCCAGGGTGGAGAGACCGGCGCCCTGAGCAGACGCTTAAGAGGCCACCCATTGATCAAGGCAAGCGACATAGAGCTGGATGCTGGCCACCCAGCTGGTCGTGTGGAGTCTTTAGAGATGACTCAGGGTGTGCAGAATCAAAAGCAATGGAGGGAGAGCAGACAGAAGAGCGCCAACACACTCTAGGACCAGGACGGGGCTGGGTTGCTCAGGGTCAAGGCATTGGATGGTGAGTCAGAATCTTGGGACCTCTCATCCTGTTTCTACAAGGATCAAAGAAGTGATGCTTTGTCTTATTCAAGTCACTTAACAGACCACTCTTTACAAAAGAGGACCTGTAAATCTTCTTCCAAGCACAAGTCAATGAAACTGTGGATATTCCAGGAAAGTAACTGCTGAAAATTGCCTGTATTGATATTCCTTAAGAGAGCAGGACTAGCTTTGTGGCAAGGAGGCTCAGTGGTACCCTCTGCAGTATGCTTGGGGGTGCTGGAAAGATCCCCTATATGAAAGAATCTTTCTCACTGTGCCAGAAATTCCACCACTGTGGTTCACTCCTTTGGGCAAAACGTTACTGTCTTCTAGCCACCTCTCTTAAAGTACAATATCCTGGAGAAGACATGAACCCAGAATGATGTCTGCAGGGTACCAATGAGAGCTTTTCTATCCGAGGCAAATCAGCATTCTGGATGCTTGGGGAGGGGAAGGAGGAAGGTTCTGGAAGGGGAAGGAACCTGTAGGCAGGAAGGTAGGAGGCTCTTGTACCTTCTGGGAGTCTTCAGAGAATGAAGAACTCCAAACTCCAAAAGGCACTTCACAACATGTGAAATAAAAAATTTTGGTCACTGTGGCCTTGGAGATATTTCTTCTTTGTTTCAGTTTTCTGGTCACATTTCAGGGTTTCAAAAAACCTGAAACCCTGGGTTTCAGGGTACATAAAACCATAGGCTTTCAGAGCTGGGGACTATATGGTGCTCTGGTTAGAGCACAGCATCAGCCAGCCCAGGGAAGAGACCGCTCACCTACTGCTTCTGTATGTCTGTGGTCATAATTAGCCACGCTGAGCTGCTGATTTCTCATTTATAAAGTAGGCGTAATGATACCTACATCCCAGAGTTTCTGTGAGATTAGAATGAAATACTACATAGTAAAAGGCTTAGCGCAATCCCTGGAAACATTACTAAGAACCCATAAAATGCAATCTCTTCCACTTTTTGCAGGAATCCTGCCTGCAGCTCCCACACTTGCCTGGTGAACTGGAAGGACAGTGACAAGGGACTCACTACCACATGAGGCAGTTCTCTTCATTTCTGAACAGGTATGATTGCTGAGAAATTCTTTTTTGAATTAATATCTGCCTTTCTGTACCTTCTACTCATTAGTCATGGTTTACTCCTTGGATCTTCTCAGTATATTTCTTATAATTCTTTTTATCTGCACCAAAATGCCCTTGAGATGTTTTGAAGACAGTGAAGAAGTATTCTTGGTGTTTTCACTTTTCTTGGGGCTAAAAAGCTCCATTTCCATCAAGCCTTATTCACCTGACATGGACTGAGCCTCCAACCATCTCTCTTGCCTCCTCTGGACTATGTAAGTATTTTTAAAAATCAATTTGCAAGTTAGACCATTCATAAGTTTTGTATTTACAATTATGTGCAATTTATACAATGGCTACAGATTATTTCATACAATAAATATTTAACCCTGAGGGCCTACCATGTCCAGACACTGCACCAAGGGGCTATATAAGTCAGTGTCAACCATCTCCCAGAAGAGCTTTTCCCATTTCAGCTGCCACAGTAGCGGGTCCCCAAGCTCTAATTGGACATTTATATCAGTCAGTGCTTCTCTTGCATTGTGGCACAGCCTACTGGGGACTTGGCTGGTTGGCTGGCACACATCTAGACTCTTTGGGAAGGCACGCCCAGGAAGCATGACTGACTTGGGGACCACAACAGCATGTGTACCCTCAGGCTGCATAGTTTGTCTCTACTGTCTGGATCCATCACATGAGCCTAATGTTTGTTTTGGAGAAGGTTGCAAAATTAATGGATGAAATAAATGCAGCAGATGCTACCTATTAGAGAAGAATTTCATGTAGCAGGCCATGAAAATTTTGTTTGCAAAATAAGACCTAATTAGTTTGGCTTGTGCTAGAATATAGTGAATTAAAGTGACAGAATAATTAATAGTGATAGTTTGGGTCTCTTCCCCACTTTTACTTCCATTTGTATTATTTGTTGGAATTGTTTTTGCCAAGGTCTCCTAGTTGAAAGCAACCCTCAGAGTCTTTCCTCAATATTCACATGCCCTCATATGTGAGATGATCCTAACAAAGGAATTTTTTTCTAGGGGGTTCATGATCTTTCTTCTTTTGACTCTTGGGAAATCCTGACTTTGATTCCCTCATTATTCTGATGAGAGTTTTGAGGGGTCTTTTCTCCTGCTTTGTCATCCATCCATCCATCATTTGTTTATCTAACAAACATCTATAGCACCTGATCTTGGTATTAGAGAATCAAAGTGAAAGGCGTGGTGGTCTTCAGGAGCTTATAGCCCAGTGGGGCAGACAGAATAGTGTACTAAGTGCTGCAACACAACTGTGTGCTGGCTATGGTCAAGAAGACAAGCGTGTGAAGCAGCTTGGGCACAGTGACGGTAGTTTCACTGAGTTTCTTCCCAGTTTTATTGAGGTATAATTGACAACTAAGAATCATACACTGTATATTCAAGGTATACAACAGGATGATTTGATATACAAATACATTATGAAATGATTACCACAAACTAATTAACATATCCATCAACTCACACGGAGTAACTCCATTTGTCTGTGTGTGTGTGTGCGGTGAGAATACTCAAGATCTGCTCTCTTAGTGCATGTCAAGTATACAGCACATAATTAGCTATAGTCACCACGTTGCACATTATTCCTCCAGAACTTACTCATCTCATAACTAAAAGTTTGTACCTTTTAACCAACATCCCCCGCTTCCCCCACCCCTTGACCCCCAGTAACCACTATTCTACTCTCTGTTTCTATGAATTCGACTTTTTTAGATTTTGCATATAAATGAGATCATGCAGTATTTGTCTTTCTTTGTCTGGCTTATTTCACTTTGTTCATCCCTGTTGTCACAAATGGCAGGATTTCCTTCTTTGTTAAAACGGAATAATATCCCATTGTGTGTACACACACCCACACACACACCACATTTCACATTTTCTTTATCCATTCATCTGTCAACAGACACTTAGGTTCTTTCCATATTCTGGCTATTGGGTTTCACTGAGTTTTGAAGGGAAATAGGGGTTATGGCGAGTGGAAACTACTGATGGATTTAAGAGGAGAATGACATGATTGGATCTGTAGTTTAGAGAGATTACTCTGGAAGCTCTGTGGAAGACGGATGGAAGGGGATGGGCCGGGAACCTAGAGGATAATATTACATAATCCTGCAAGAGAAGTTTGGGACCTGAGCTGAGACAGAGCCAGTGAGGAAAAGATGGGCAGAGGTAGGAACAAGGTGGACTTTAGGGGATAGAAGACTGATTGATGCAGGCTTGGGGCTAGTAACAGAGTCAGCAGGAGGAGGCTGGGATGAGACTGGCTTTCCTGGCCTGATACCTGGGTGGGTGGTGATACTATTTCCCAGAATAGGGAACACTAGGACAGGTGCAGGTTTGGGGACAGGAGAGAGGGAAAATAACAGAGCTAATATTCATTTAGCACTTATTGCATCACAGGCATAGGTCTAAACACTTAATCTCATAATGGCTCTGTAAGGTGAGCACAGTTATTCCCATTTTACAGATGAAGAAACTAGGGCACAGATAAGTAACTTGTGCAAGGTTATATAGTTAGTATGTGTCAGAGCAATTTGTCTCCCAGGCTGATGCTACCCTGCCTTAGAGATGATGGGTGCATTATAATCTGTGTTGCATCCTAGTGTCCAGTAGGCAGTTGCATGTCAGTGCCATCCTCAAAATGATAAACAAGGACACCTGTCAACAGGGCCATTTGGAGCAATTAAAATGAGAAGCTGACAAATGTTCTTTAGAAGCCTCAGCCACAATTTTGGTTATTTGCTTCCTACAGCTTGATTCGTGAAGTGCTTCCTTCTCCCTCAGGCATCTGATACCTTCTTCTTTGCTTCCACTCTACTGACACACACTTGTTGAAGATCTATGTGCTCTGTGCTCTGCAATGTGCTATGTCACGACAAACGACAAACAAGACAGATGTACTCTCTTCGTCCGAATTTCCAGGGAGTGTCTCTGTCAGGGACTAGGTTTGGAAAGGTGCTGATAATTGGCTGTGTCTCCCTTGGTGACAATATTATTCACCTTGTTCAAGCATTGGTGCTCACTGTGAGATAGAGGACTTTAGTTCCTGCACGTAGGATTACAGTGGGAAGAGTGGTATTGAGAGAGAAAGGAGGTGAGGTGACAGGAGGCAGAGAGGTCTCTAAAATTTCACTGAGCTCATGGCAGGTGGCTCCTCCAACTGGCAACACAAGCTCTGCCTCTCAGGGGCTGGCCCCGGCTTCCCAACAACCTTGCATCTTCCTGGCCCGCGGTCTCACGATTCCCCAAGCACTCCTTGTTGTTGGTAGCTGTTGAAAAAGTGCATGGTTCTTGGCTATTCCAGACCCTCTCTTCCTTGGTTCAATCCCAAATCTTCTACAAAACATCTGGCCTCCCCAAAGCAGACCTGTAATGTTGAAACTCAGAGGAGAGGAAAATAGGTTAGAAATCATGAAATGCTTCCTGACGGCGCGAGTCTCCAGGGGGACCGTGGCTCTTTACTAGGGACTCTTAGCCAAGAGGCAGATCAAACGCGGGAGGGAGGGCTGGACAGAACAATTCAACTGTCAGGAGGATAAATAAGGTGATCTCTCGGATCTTTCCCTCTCTAACTTCTGAAATTTCCTGAACTCTCTGGCCCTTCAGAGTTTGTTCAAGATGAGTAGCTGCTTCTGAGTGGGAAAGATGGCTCACTCCAACCTCCTCCTCTGCGCTGAGACCCACACTTGCCCAACAAGGGTGTCCATGTCTGTCCTCGGGTCTCCATGTGTGGTTTATGGGAAAACCCTGAGATTTTCCCCACAGAGCTCAGAGCTCCTTTTCATTCCCTTGAAACGTCTCCTTTTTAAGATATGCAGAAGATCTTTACATACCCCGCCACCACCAAGCTGTGCAGATGAAGTTCTTCGCAACTTAAATCTCGCTTCCCATCCAGATTGATGTGGTCTGTAACCGCCTTTTGCTATGCCTACTCGAGCCATAGTCTCTTCACGATCAAAGTTGGAAATTTCATTACCTCTTGTTCTGGTGTCCGGAGCAAGTCCACGTTTTGGGACATGGCATGCTAACCTTTCAACCACCAAGAGCATCAGTGCCGTTACATGATCCCTCCAGGTTACGGTTTCTAATTTAGCATGCTTCCTCTGCAGGGACCATCCAAGAGAAATTCTTCCCGCGTGAAATTATTTTTGGAGACTCTCCAAATCAACAAGTCCCTTCTCTACCCTCAAGGGGTTGGAGGCCTGTGGATTTGCCAAAGTTAATAATATTAATCTGTCCATCATATTAGAAATTCATTGTGTTGGCGAATAAAGGAAGCTATTCTCCCCAGGTCTGACTGGCTCTCTGTGGCATTGCTTTCTTTGTTGCATCCATCCTGCAGAGTGCTTTGGGCTGCACCCCTGAATCCAAGCTCACCCCTTTCTTAGGACTTTAAGTAATAGGATGCCATGTAGTCATAAACAGCCACTGTGCTCCTCAGTGCCTCTAGCCTTAAGGCTTTCCTGGATGAAGTCCTGGTCCTTTGAGGGTTGCATTGTTCCCTGGAAGACAAACTATGTAGCCTCAGGGTTTGGTTATTAGGAGGCCAGTCCCTGCAAGTAGGTGGCTGGGATCTTTGCCTTTTGTTAATTCATGACCCAATAACTTAAAGCTAAATGCTTAGCCCAGAAGAAGGAGGGAATTACAGTATTTTCTGAGCATTTACAAGTAGTTGTATATAATAAGAATTACCTTATTCAACTCTCCCACCAACCATAATGTTAGGTAGGGATAGATAATTTTTATTCACCTTTTATAGATGAGAAAACTGAGGCACAGTTAAGTAACTTGTTCAAGATCACATAGCTAATAAGTGGTGCAGTCAGGATTTGAACCCATCCCTTCTATCTTTTTAAATATAATGGTGTTTAGTTGTTCATTCAAGTTTGGGCTTTATTAACATTTGGCATGGATATCAGCATCTCACATGGTGTCAGAGAGTAGGAATTTAGAAAATACTTGCTGAACTGAACAAAGGCTGAAAAGGGACCTTGAATTTAAGATCTCTTTTATACATGTGTATACCAGTTTATTAAAGGTGAGGCCATTTTGGTTCAAAACTGGGCAGTACATTCGTTAGGAATTATTTTAGAATTGACACTGAGATACTTAAAGAAGTTTGGAATTATGAAGCCTTCATGATATTAGCTTTCTTTTGGTAGTAAAGTAATCATGTTGCAATGAAACAAAGAAATTAAGATAGTGTAGTGTGAGCTTTGTTTAGGGTCAGTCTTACCTGGCTTGGTCTCAGGGCTACCATTTTCTAGCTGTGTCACCCCCGTCTAGGCCACAGAGTTCTCATTCATAGATTGAACAGTTGGGGTACATGATCCTTCTGGGATTTTGCAGCTCCAACTCTCTACAGATCTAGGATGGTAGGTATTAATGGACGGTGCGTGAAGTCTGTAATGAATTAACCAACTGATCATTTGATGAGTATCTATAAAGCATTCTCTAGAGGCACTAAGGATTTGCAGAAAGTTTGGAAGCAATTCCTGAGTCAACCTAGTTATAGGGGTGGAGTAGACTGGTAAATGGAACCAAACACTGTGTTCTTAGGCAATGCTGTGTAGGTGACTGGGATAGTGGCACCAATAAGTCTGAGAAGGACAGAGTTGTGTGGCTGAGGATGGTCAGGAAATTGGCTTTCAAGGATGAGAATGACTCCAGTAATGGACAGGAGAGAGGGAGGGCATGCCATCTGGGGACCTTCCCATGATCAGAGACATGGAGGTCCAGGATGTAGGGCTGACTTGGGAGGATGGAGAGGAGGGTGCACATTTGTTTAGTGTAAAGGCCACTTCACTACTTGATGTTCCCAATGAAAGCAATGATGTCTGGGTGGGGAGAAGGGAGTTCTGGATTCTAATCTTGGATTTTAACACTAATTAGTTGTCACAAAACCTCTCTGGATGTTCCTTCCCCTACTCCTCCCCACCCCCGGTAAAACAGGGCCTTCAAAATCTTAATAGTCATCATTTAATATAAATGATGTTCATACAAATTCTCAAAAAAATAATGCTTGCTCAGGGGTATAGCCAGTGGTGAACAGTTTACATATCAATTTTATTGTTTTCTAGTGCTACGGTCCCCAACCGCTGGGTTGCAGGCAAGCATCGATCTGTGGCCTGTTAGGGACAGGGTCTCAGAGCTCCCCCTTTCCCCCTCTCCCCTTCCATTGCAAAATTGTCTTCCATGAATTTTAGGAAGGGGATGTGTGGTGCACAGCAGGAGGCAAGGGGCTGGCAAACAGGCAGCAAGCAAAGCTTCATCTGTGTTTACAGCCACTCCGGTCACTTGCATCGCATCACCGCCACCACCTGAGCTCAGTTCTGCCCCTCCCCACCCAATCCCTGGAAAAATCGTTTTCCATTAAACCAGTCACTGGTGCCACAAAGGTTGGGGACTGCTGCCTAGTGGATGTAAATCTTTTCTTTTAACTGGAATGCAAGTGATTTGGTCTTAAGGTTAAATTATACATCAAAGATATGATCCTTTCTTTAAATCTAACAGATTTCTCTTGTCTTTTTCCATTGGTAGATGTAATGTTGAAATTTCTTATGAGAATATGATTGGATTTCAAATCCATTTGGACGTGTAACTCTTAAAAGTAATGATTTTTATAAATGTTGCACTAAAACTCTTAGTCGTTAAAATTCAAACTAAAATATTAATTAAACATTGTCAGTGAACCACTTTTTAATGGCCCTTTTCCAAAAGTGGATTTCTTCTTTGAATTCATCAACCTTATAAGTGAACTTTAGTGTGTTTTCATGGAGACCTTGCAATTTTGGATTAAGTTAATTCAGGTGTCAGGTAAGCTATTTCCTGAAGCTAATAATTATCCTTAAGCAAATCTTCCAAGTGAGACTTATTCTTCCCTCTCATCCCCACAAATTTTTTTTCTACTAACTCATAACCTCTTCAAAATTCTTCCTTTGGTCAGCTGAGATAATTTTATTTAAAACAACGTAGGGTTACATTGAGATCCAATTTCTTCATATAAACTGTAGAGCATAGGTTTTATTAGTATTGCCATCCAGATAACATGATTGAATGTGGAATTCAGATAGCTATACAGGAAACCTATGTGAATAAAGCTCTGACCTATCTGAATCCCACAATGTCGAGGAAGATGTAAAACCTGTTGTCCAATGGTCCTATTATTGCAGAACATCACTTTGGGTCACAAACCAACATCATGTTTCCTTGATATCAGATTTGTTATAAATTTACCAAGTGCTGACTTAACACCTTAAATATTTCTTTTACTTCCAATAGTTTGTTTTGGTACTTTTCTTCAGAACAAATAGTATTTTTCCAACCATCTCAGTGGTACTAACTGGTGTTATTGAGTGGTTACTATTGTCTGTAAATTCATGAACTGTAACGTTAAAATGTTTTTTTAATTTAATGATCTCCTAGATTAATGTCTGGGGTCACTTGACATGTTATCTACTAACAGAATTATTCACAAAAATGGGCTGCCCTGGGGAAAGAGGATCTAGGATCCAGTTGGTGCAGTTTTATGACTTATCCCTATGTATACATTCATGTGTCTGTGTAAACAGATAACATAGGCATGTAGATTGAAATGAAACCTCAAAAGGTCCAAAATATGTGTCTCATTTTTAATTAAAAAGATAGTGTATAAGCTAAAAAAAAAAAAAGAATTATTAAAAAGCAGAAATTTTCCCATTTCTTTGTTCTTTTGGCCCCAAACACAGTGCTGATAATTTTCCTTCAGGTTAGTAAAATGACCAATTCTGCTGTTAATTGGCTTTTTAACAGAATTCTTAAGCTGATCTAATATTGCTGTGACCAAGTTCATCCAAGAACTTTGGTTCTTCAAAATGTCATGTTGTATACTATAAATAAATATACTTCTTATTTGTTACTTAAAAAATAAATTAAAAAAGGATTTGGGTCCTTATTTTGAACTTGCGGATGCATAAGCATGTTCAAATCTTTTTCTTCATAAGATAAATACTTCGGAGTGATGTTGGGTATGATTCGTTTGGTGGCATCATTTCTCTGTTGAATATATTTCCTAAGCAAAAAAGGCATTTAGGCTGAGGAAGAGAAAAATTTGGGGGACAGACAGATCTAAGTTGAGATATTCCTCAATATAGTGCCAGATTAGTGACCTATTTTTACTACTCTTCTTATTGTATTAATATGAGTCTTTTGATTTTCCAGCTTAAATCAGAGTGGCCCTTTATGGTGGGAAAAATAAATATATGTAAAAATTAAATAAATGTATTTAAATATGAAGTATAGTCATGTATGTTTTAACAATGGGTATGCATTCTAAGAAATGTGTTGTGCGGCAGTGTTGTCCCTGTGCTACATCCTAGAGTGTACCTACACACACCTAGATGATATAGCCTATTGCTGCAAGGCTACAAATCTCGACAGCATGTGACTGTAGACAATTTTAACACAATAGTAAGTTTTTGTATATCTAAACATATCTAAACATAGAGTGCATAAAGTATAGTAAACACACAGTATTCTAATCTTATGCAATCATTATCATGTATGTAGTTCATCATTGAGTGAAATATCATTATGCAGCGCAACTAGTGTTTAAGGGGACTGTAGAATTTTATAGTTTCAGAAAATCATCTGCATTATTGAATGAAATTGCACAGAAACATTGAAAAATTAAACATACAGTAGCAAAATAGGGATATGCAAATATTAATTTTATTTAACAACTAAAATTCTAAAGTAATTTCAAAATATATAGACTACTCACACTCATGTGTAAAAAAAAATCTTGAAAATCTGGTATCTAAGAGGTGTAAATGTATAGTGCATTCCTTAATGACTTGGTTTAATTGTGTTCAATATTATTTGGTTTTAGAAATAAATGTTATTTTAAAAATCTAAAAAAACATATAATAATTTATTATGAAATTGCACTAAGAATCAGACTTTTGGAATAATATATACGTGTTAAATGTTTCATATGCAGATGGGTGATTTTTATGGATCACAAGCAAAGACATCATTACTAAGCTGCAGATTTCTAAGCATAGGCTTTTGTGGTTTAGTGTGTATGAAGACAGATGAGTGTAGCATTAAGAGACTTGGTTTTGGAGTCAGACTGAGTTCAAATTCAGACGTTGTCACTTATTAATTAGCCCTGTGACTTTGGGCAAGCTACTTATCCGTGTGGGTCTTGATGCTTCATCTTTAAAAAGTGAACCTCATAGAGTTGTGAGGATTGAATGAGATAATTTATGAAATATGCTTAGCATAGCACCTGGCAACTGGTAGGTATTCATTTAATAAATGAAGTAGCTTCTATTACTGCTGCTGCTACTAATACTACTACTATCATGAGTGAAATTTTCACTTGTGAGATTAAGATGCCTTACTGCTTAGTGGGCAGTGCTTCTCCTTTCTGTTTTAGGGGGATGGGAGCCTTTCCATTAATAGACCTGAAGGCTGCTGGGCAAAATGATTACATCTGGTGATGGGCAAAGTTTCTACCACTGTTTTTGCTAATGTTTGCAAAACAAGCAGAGACTTCAAGGAAGTTTGATGTAATTCAAAACCTTAATAAAATGTTCAGAAAACTTGAAAATCATAAAATAGAATTTATTCATTATGGATTGTTTAAAACATTTTTAAATCCTGAAAATCTTCACTTTTCTTTGCAAGTGGAGGCATAGGTTATATCCTGTTTTCTGAACCTCTTCATCCAATGGATTCACTGAGTGAGTTTTTTCCCCTTTTTATCCTTGAGTCCAGAGGTACTGGGCTCATTTTTAAAAGTTAGATGCATACTTCCACAGGTGAAAGACATCACAATCTTGTTTTCTTAGCATCAGTCAGAAACCATACTTAACTTTAAACGGCATACAAGATCACCCAAATTTTGGTCTTGGGATTCATCCAGTCTCCTATCATTAATACTAGGATCTGCTGGCTGAAAAACTAGTTATCCTAGTGGACAATGGATTTCCTGGCAGTGTTTGATATAATGGAAAAAACAGGAAAATATTTGTATTGGTCTTTACTGTTTATGAAATGTCTCACACATCCTAAGGACATCTCACGGAGCCCTCTACTTCTTACTTGCAGGTAAAGAAACTAAGTCTGATAGGTCACAGGAGCTGTGATAGTTTTATGTCGTCTTGACAGCATCAGAGGATGCCCAGATATCTGGTTACACATTATTTCTGAGTGTGTCTGTGAGGGTGTTTCTGGATGAGATTAGCATTTGAATTGGTGGGCTCAGGAAAGTAGATTTCCATCTCCAATGTGGGTGGGCATTACCCAATTTACTAAGGGCCTGAATAGAACAAGAAGGTGGAGGAAGGAGGAATTTACCTCTTTTTTCTGCCTTGTTGCTTGAGCTGGGCCACACTGCATCTCATCTTCTCATGCCTTTGGACAGGGATTTACATCATTGGCTCCCCTGGTTCTTGGGCTTTTAGATTCAGTAGCTTTCCTGGGTCTTCTCAGCCTCCGTAATCTTGTGAGTCAGTTCTTCATAATAAATCTCCTTCTACATCCTGCTGGGCTCCGTTTCTCTGGGAAACCCTAACACAGAACCCACATCAAGCCACCCTTCTATTGAGAAGGGTTTCAATGCAGTCTCCTTAAACTATACCTTAGAGATGGGTCAACTTAGAACTTGGGTGGGGAACACTGTTAAAAATTACTCACAAGGGTCAGAACTAGTTAAGCCTTCCTGAAAATACAGCGTATCTATGTGAGACTGACCCAAGGGAACACAAACCCAATCCCCCTGTTGGAAGAATGTGTCATTCCCTCAAGGAGCCCTTGGAGTTGTCAAGGTATATGGCTCAAGGGTGCTACATCTGAGATTAAAAGGCTTTGTGATTCCTAATCTAGAGTTCTTTTCACTAAATCTTGCTACTGACTTTAAACGCAATCTTGTTCCTTATGGAGATGTGTTGCTTAGTTCATTCACCCTTTCTCGTTTGGTTTTCTTCTATGGCTGGTTAGTTAGGATTTCCCCTGCAAAAAAGACATTAGACATTCATGTTTTCCTTGACCTTCTGAAAATGCACATAGATTTGGGTTGTTTTGCCTTCATGTTTCACCATCCTACTAGGCCGAGAATTCTTTAGGGGTGGGAAATTGTGGCTGCCATTTTAAAATGATAAAACTCAAAGAGTTTCAGCCCTGATGGGGACCTTAAAAATGCACGTGATTACTTGCTGCTGATGGCAGTTTTCCGGAGGTAAATGGGAGGGTGGGGGACTTTGAGACAGTACCAGGAATTGTATATAATCAGTGTCTCTAGCCTTCAAGGCTTGAAGACTGCTCATTCTGGAACCTTTTATGTGTCCTTATAATAACCAGTTGATGATTGACCATGCATATGAAGAGAAAGATTAAAGATTTCTTACCAAAAATTTTTGGCCTCAGCTTCTGGCATGTATTATATTTACAACAGGCAATTATTGGAATAAATGTTGAATGTTAAGAAATGGGCTTTGGTAACATTTCTTACTCCATCTTGGTCAGGCAACTAAAAGTGCATTTTTGAATCCTCACGGCATTGGCATTTTTCATTCTTCCATTGGAGTGCTGCATTTCAATAATGGAGAGAACTCCAGGAGGGGCAGCCTGTTGTAATGGGATCAAACCACAGAGACAGACATCTGTTTGGAAGACTCGGGCTCATCTCTCATTTCCCCAAAGCACTTCATCAAGGTTAAATAAGAAAACATTTGGCTTCCACTTTTATGCCTTGAACTCCTAAAACTATCCTGAACTATGTAATCACGTTTTCTTGCTAACTTGGGGCCAAGTATGGATCAGGTGTCTCTGCTTTACCTGGCCTGGATGACGATCATAATCAAGTTCAACGCTTAATTATCAAGTTTAACTTTGCCTTTTTTGCTGTTTAGACAGAATTTCAGAAAGCTTATAAAGTCCCAGCCATAAATAAAACAGGATTGCACACAGGGGCACGGAAAATGCAACATTTATGAAGCCCCAGATGCAGAGCAGAGGGAATTCAGAGTGAAATATTTAATTACTTCATCGTTGAAAACTAATTACCAATTGGGGAGTGTTTTCATTTGTGGAACATAGATTGATTAGCAGGATCGCCAAAGTTCCAGTTTCCTTACTACTGATTGCATCTTTCATAGAAGAAAAATGGGTTAGTTTTAACAAGCTCAAGTCAGACTAGAGACAAGCAGGGTTACCAAAGAGTGATTGCACAGGATTAGTGTTATTCAATAGGCGAAGGGGTATTGAGTTCAGATTTTTTTTCCTGATAGACTATTAGAGATAAATTTTACATTTGGGATTTACTTTTCTGTAATAGGTAAGGTTGTATTTTTCATTCAGGAAGTTACTTGGTTGGTTCCATAAAATGTTTCCATCAATGTTATATAATGTTCAGTGACCTGGAGCCCTGAGGCAAAGTTTTGTCCCAGATACTGGACATAGATATATTGCTTAAAGACCAAGTTTGGAAAATTAGGTCCTCTGCAGAAACTTTTCTAACACCGAAATATAAAAGCTGTGGCTTTCTCTTGATGGAGTGCCCTGATCAACAGGAGTGAGACTCTAACTGGGCAGAACTTTGTGAGGAGACTTTTCTTGGTGGGTGGGTGGAGGTGCATTGTTTGGCTTCGTAAGCCCAGGCTTGCTTCTCCTTCTCAGGAGATCTTCCTGTTACACAGGTGTCTGTCTTGCCCTTGTCAACTCTGCTCTACAGAAAGATGGATTTAAGTCAGTGTAGCTCCTGATCTCTCTTTAAGACAGAAAATAATTTTAGGACCCAATCTGCAGGTTGGCTCCTGACATGGCTGTGCAGGCAGACACATTCTCCACATCGGCATGGAGGTTCTTGCTGTGGGCAACATTAAGAGGTGGCCGGACACAGAAGGAGGAATGCTGGGGAAGGGCCAGAGACCTGCGTTGCAGGCCTGGGTCTGCCACGTACTACGTGTCCTCAGGTACACGAATTGATTGTTGCATTCATTCCTCGTGGATTGCCTGTGAGGATCATATGAGACAGGGAATGGGCCCGGGCAATGACAGGCCTAAAGTATTGTTCAGATTAAAATGATTATTTTAATTGCGTTGGCTGCTAAGATCAATCGCTTGGATGCTACACGTGGTGACTTAGATATGCCTCACAAAAATTAGTTTTGCCTAATTTTACTCCATACTGGAATTGGGGTTTCTCCTTTGAAATGTTAGACAAACATCTAAACTCTAGTCCATGAGCCAGAATGACTTCCCTCCTGGCCAACGTACTCCTTTGTCGGTTGAGCCTAGGCCAAGACTTTCCCAGAATAGCAAGAGCCCTCTGATGTGAATGCTTGGTCTGGTGTCATGACAAATTTTGGAATCACTTGTCTCTCAGCCCTCCTGTCTGTAGTGAGCTCCCTACTCACCTGGTTTGCTGGATGTCCCGGAATGAGCTATGGATGGTCCCAGGTGAGGCCATGACCTTGTCTTAAAATGGATGACCTGTGTGTGATGTATGCAATAGAACCACTGTTGTCTCCAGGAAGGAACTTAAACTTGAGGGTTTTACACAGTACTCAGGTTAAGACTCTTTTAGGACTTAGAAATTGATGGAAATTCAATTCAGGGGCTCCAGAGGGACAGCCTTGGAGGAGAAGACAGGACAGAGACACTGAATTGCTCCCCAGTGCATCCCTTCACAACTTTGGCCCCACAGCAAGACAAAGATCGCTGCCTGACACTACAGGCCAGCGTCAAACTAGCAATGTTTAAAGGAGACGAAGCCATAAGACAAATGATAGAAAAATAAAAAATAAAAACCAGAAATTGAAACAAGTGAATAACAGAGGAAAGTCTTAAAATTTAGAAAGACAAGAAATGAAATGTTACAATATTTAAAAATAACATTATTATAAAAAGAGGGGAGATAAAAGTGATTAAAATAGCTACACATAACTTAAAAATTAAAAAGACATTTTGACAAAACAAAAAAAGAGGAGCAAACAAACATTAAGAAATTTAGAGAAATAACAAAAAAGTGAAACTGAAGAACTGAAGGGAAAAAACAGAAAAAGAAGGAAAATCTGAAAGTACAAGTTTAGATACATGTTAAAACATATGGAGAACACTCAGAAACCAAATAGTACTCTAATGATTGAAAATAAGCTTACCTAGAAATAAATGCAAAAAAAGGCAAAATATAAACTTTTTAAAAAAGTGCCTCAAAAAGTGACAAATTCGCCTAAATTTCTACAACTCTTAAACAGAGGCAATCAAAAAGATTTCTTTTTAATGGCAAAGTGTTTACAAATTCTGACAGAGTCCTGGGTATTTATCTTTTGAATATTTGTGGTAACTTTTAAAGGAGATTCTTAAGTAAGATTCCTTTGGGCAGAGAGCACCGGCCCCTCTTCCCATTTTTGATATAGACATTTCAAATTCTCTTAGGTTTCTGTAATGCACTGTACAAACATAAGGTCAGCATGAGTTTCATAGGAGAATGCCTGCTGAAGGCCTTTTGTATGGAAATTCTGGACCCCCTTGGGCTGGGGGTAGAGAGGTACCACTCTAGCCCTGGGTTCCAGCAAGGAAGAGGTATCTTAAGAAAGAAAGAGCTATCAACTCATGAGGACTTATTATGTGCCTGGAAGCAGAGCTAGACAATTCACATCTCATTTAATCCTCACAACAGCATTATGAGATAGGTTCTGTTAATATTCCAGTGTTACCGTGAGATTTATCTAGCCCAGCTAAATCATGTGTATCCACGTCCCCCAGCTTGTCAGTGCTGAAGCTGGCACTGAAGTCCAGCTGTTGACTCCAAAGTCCAGCTGTTCGTAACCCCTGCCCCTCCTGCCTCCCATCTGCCTGCATTGCCTCCAGGGGCTCAGCATCTGCCTTGGTTCCAAAGAGCAGAACTGCTTTCTTTGAAAGCAGTAGTTTGTGCTGATGGTCCTCTTTAATCACCAGCTATGATTGGACAGTAATACGCGCACTTGTCAAAGGCTGTTAGCACACATCAGCAGGTGATGACACGTTGACAAGTTCTCCAAATGTCCATTGCATTTGCTGGTTGGGGAGGGCTGGGGATGGACTGTAAACTCCAGGAGGGTGGGGAACACATTTTTCTTGATTTCTCTCTGGCTCACCCTGAGCTTGGCACCTCTCAGAGCCATTATTTCAATAAATAAAAAAGGTGATTTGATTCTGCATTTACTAATTAGGTCAAAGGGACAAACCAAACATGTTTTTGGTGACATAAAGGTGGTGTCAATCATGTTTTCTCTCTTTCTTCCTTATCACCTGCTCCTTGAAGAGTACTGGGCTGAAGCCTACCTTGGGTCTCCTACAGCCTACTGGCAGGGGGCAGTGGGCTCAGTTCTTTAGAGAGGTCACATTCACAGAGCAAAGGGGTGGGGACAACACCCTGGTGTGTGTGTGGGGCATCCTGAACAGCACTGCTGCGCAGAAACCTTCCTCCCTCGGGACATCCTGCCACAAGAATCCCTCCTTTGGTTAAGTTCCTGTTTTTAGGAAACTGATAATAATAAGCAAACAAATTATCAGGAAGGAAACACATTAACTTATCCGAAGCCTCTGACACTTGACTACTGGGTAGCTGGTGACACAGATAACAGGATCCTGATTATTGGGAAATAAGAGGGAAAGTAGAGGTGGAAGAGGGAGAGAAAATGTCGTAAGGGTGGAGATCCCAGGATGGTGGAGGAAGGATCGGACTATCATTATCTGTCCGCTACATGGGTTTGCCTAGGCAACACCATCTCTTAGAGGACAGCTGGCTGTGTTTTGTTCACCTCTGCATTTCCCCTGCATCAGGCTCAGGGCCTGACATGGAGAAGGAGCTCTGTAAACTGAGTGGGCATGCTGATTGTTGAATGAATGAAGAAACAGGTAGGCCTTGCCTTGGTTCTGTCATTATGGGCAGTGAGCATGAAAGGACCACCAAGAGAGACTGGATCAGAAAGGAGAAAACAAAGCAAGCGTTACTGAGCATGGAGCCAGTAGGCAGCGCTGTGTCAGGCACGGCAGAGGATGTAGACACGCATGGAGCCCCATCCTGCCCTTAGGGAGCTTCCTGGGCAGCTGGGGTGACGTGTTACATTGTAAACAAGGAACATGGTTTAAAAATACGTGTGTTTTTACCTCACCAATAATGCGAGAAATAGACATCATATGCTTCCTGATGTGCACAAGGGCACACAGTCACTTCTGTGGTGTGCTGGCCAGAAATGCATCACCTGAACCTAATCAGAAGAAAACATCAGAGGAGCCCAAATACAATTGTCTTCAAAAATGTCAAGGTCATACAATGTGTGACCCTGGATGGGATCCAGGAAAAACAATTATAAAAAACAACTCACAAAACTTTTACTATAAAGGATACGAGTGAGATAATTAGCAAAATGTGAATATGACCTGTAGATTAGATAATAATACTGTATCAATGTTAATTTCTGATTTCAATAATTTTACTGTGGTGGTACAAAAGGATGTCCTTGTTTTAGGATATACCAAGGTATTTAGACATAAAAGGGCATTTTGTTTGCAACTTACTCTCAAAGGGTTGAGAAAAATGTAAATATGTGTATATGTGTTTAGAGAAAGAGAAAATGATAAAGCAAATGTGCTAAAGTGTTAATATTTGGAAAATCTAGGTAAAATATACATAGGAATCTTTATACTATTTTTGCAACTTTTCTATAAGTTGGATTGTTTATTTCAAAATAAAGACTTTAAAAATACACGTATATATACATACATTCCTGCATGGCTGAGAAGCAGTATAGCACAGTGGTGAAGAACACAGGCCAAACTTTCTGGGTCCAAACCCTGGCCATACCACTTGTGAGCTGTGTTACTTTTTACTTAAGCTCTCTGAGACTGAGTAACACTAGATCACACTGGCTGGTTTTGAGAGTTAAATGAGTTAAAGCCTGTGATGAGCATAAAACAGTACAAGCACATGACGAGGAAGCAATAAATGTCAGCTCTCATTATACAATATGGAGCCATATATAATTGCTAACAGTAATAGGGTGTGTCATATATGCACATTTGTTGACCTACTGTGCTATGTTTTCAAATGATTTATATATTTAATTATTACAATAGTCACATGAAGTATAATGGCAAGAAATATTCCCATTGTATAGATGTATAAACTGAGACCAAGAAAAGTCATGAAAATTACCTAAGTCCCCAACCTGATAATTGGTACAACCTTGAACTGATCCCCAGGTGTTCTGACAACTAATCCTAAAGGAAATTCTTTTCTACAGGTGTGGCCAGTATTATTTTTCCCACTTGTCTTCTTTTAAACTCTTTGAGTGAGGAAATTCCTGGGACAAAGTGCATTCAAGGGGCCTTCCTCACCTGTGTTTTTGTCCATTTATACATTGTCAAAAGCTGTTGTGTGTATGTCTGGGGGAGAGGAGGGGAAGTGGGAGTCTAGATTCTCCCAGAGATTACTGACTGGTTCCTTGAACGACATTCAAAAATAGTTGGCCAGTCTCTGATCCTGAGGCTGAGCAGCCTCCCTGTCAGGGGGAACTCTTTGCTGCTTTTTGAGGCGCCTTAGAATACAATGTTTGGGGCATCTTTATGTAAATGTCATATGTTTGTCTATATCACAGTACATGATGGTGTGAGTTATAGCAAACACTTATGCATGCTGGAAGCTGTTGATTCTGTTTAGAAAGAGTCTTAAAGTCCCTTTAGACTTCAATCATTATCTCTCTTAAAAAAAAAAAATAAAAAAGCAACAGGAATTTTCTGAGAAACAGCCTTCATCTGGACTTCAGAGGGCCCAGAAACCAGATTCCTGCCTCCCTGGGTCTTATGATCTTCAGTGGGGCCTCAGCCCGACAGATGTTATTACTATAAACCATCTCTGGCAGCCTCGGATGGAAAGGGAAGCACCTCTCAATTTGTCAGGGATAATAATAACTTCCCTGTATTTGCTCACTGCTTTATAATTTGCACAGCTTTGTATTAGACATGTCTATTGATTCTCTCAACAAGCGTGTGTGCTTGGTGGGAGAGAGGCTGTGATTCCCACTGGGCAGATGATAAAACCAAAGCCTCGTAGATAAACAAATAACTTGCAGGCCAACGCTGGAAAGTAGGACCCCTGGGTCCAGAACCAATACTGCTGACTGACACAGTCTCTCTAATCCTTACCTCTCTGTTTTGGAGGTTATTATATTTTAGTTTTTGACGTTGCTGGTTATGAATTATCCACATGTTTATGTACCGCCACGTATTCATTCCAGCCTGCATTGTCCTGCCATCCTGCATTTCTGGGTCATCTCACCAGCTGTAAGTCTGCAAGTGCTCAGAGGATGGGCAGATCCTCACCTAGTTGCTTGAAAAGAAGGAAAATTGTGAGAATAAATCTGCCACGGATATCACAAAATGCGTGAAAAACCAATAGGAATGGTTCTGAATGTTAACTCTTGGTTCACATTTTCTGGAGAAAAGTCTTCTGCACCTACATATCTCATTGAGAGCTGAAAATGTCTTCATTCATTTAATTATGGTGACCATCGACTTTTGGCCAGTGCTAAGCTCTCCCTGCTTCCTTCCTCATCTAGGTGAGAGCCTGCATGTTTTTAGCTCACCAGTTTTAGGAAGGAAGGTTAAAGACGAATTCTATGCCTTTCATCACTGTGACCTTTTAAGATCTGAGTAGAATGGGGCTAATCTGATACTTACGCTTCCTATCTTACTATGACAAGAAAAGAAAACGTTTTTGAAAGCCTTTTGTGGATTGCAGAGTGTTCCTCAAATACAAGATGGTACCATGGTAATGATAATGCCAAAGACAATAAAAGTTGTTTCTGGGGGACAGTTACTTCTCTCATGCTTCCTAAAAGTCTCTCATAAATTAGAAGAATAAACGCAATGGATAGAATAGTAAATGTCCTATAAATAATGAATGAATTGAAAGGAACTGTAAATTACTCCTTTAAAGTATTTCTATTGAATCAAGACGTTTACTCCTGTAAACATTTCCTTAGCAGGTACTAAAATGAGAGGTCTTTATGTTTTTACCACTAACATAGCATACAGAAAGCTGCCTACTCCTAGTCATTCTTTAAAACTCTGCTCAGCTATCACCTCCTCCAGGAAGGCTTCTTGGACTCACCACTCCTCCTCAACCAGGCTGGATAAAATGGCCCCTGTCTGCTGCTACAGTATGTGTGCTTATTTCTACTGCACGTATGGTGTTGTAATCACCTGCTTATGTGCTCTCTTACCCTCTAGATTGTATCTTAATCATCTTTGCATCCTAAACGTCCAGTGCAATTCTTGGCATGTTATTTTTGCCTTAGGAAATGTTTTCTGAACGCATGGCCAAACATTTACCAGTTCAAACAAGCTTTGGCTTGTAAACACAATGGGAATTGAGGTCAGGGAAATGTGGTTCACTTTTGCCATAAAGTGCTTACATATTGCACACTCAAACACAGTGCCTCATGATTTTTCAACCTCTTATGTGATTATCCCCACAAAAACCCCATGGACTAGAAAGGGCTATAATGGTTGTAGTTTGGGGCAGTTTAATATTCTCTTTACAGCAAACCTGGCCTATTTTCATTATGAGAAAGGAAGACAGGAGGAATCAGAAGATGGGCCCTTCCCCAGAAAGTCTTCAAAAATCCTGCCTGGCCTTTGGGACTTCCCACCAGTGTATGGAACATAAAGAATCTGTATAATATGGGCATATTTGTACATTTTTTAAAAGATTAAACATGATATAGTACTAGAATTGAGCATGGGAGATTGAAGCCCTGGGTTTTATGCTTTCCCTTGCTACAGGGGATGGAAAGAATATTGTTTCTCCTTAAAATGATTTATTTAAATGGTAGGTTAGAATTCTACTTAAAACCCAGTATCTGAATGCACCTGTTTAAGTCAGCTTCTTGTTCTCCCAGGTATTTAGGCATTGAATTTTCCCCATTAGGAGAGTGATTGACACTGTGGTCCTTACAATAACACATGATTATAACTCTGCAAATGGCAATTACATTCAATGGAAACCAGATGTTGCATGGAATTTGACTCTCTTGGTTTCTTGGTGAAGTAGATGAATTTGTAAAGTAGAAAACCACAATCATTACTCAGATGGACTGTACATGAATTAATGACATAATATCTAAATCATATATGGTTGAAAATAATGATTAACTTAAACTATCAAGATAAGCTAATGAAAAACAGACTCTTAAAAAATTAAAGATGTGTTTTTTTCAATATATATTTTATCCATATGCTAATAACAAAACCAGACTTGTTTTTAGGTCTCTTCAGCCCAAGTAAGAAAAAAATATTCAAAAAGAAGGTCTTTTTGGTGGTTAACATTAGGGAGAAAGTGAACAACTATGATAGTTTTTCTTGGCTGGTGAGTTTTGAGAGTGTCTGAAATCAATCTTTTAAAAACATATTGTTGTTAAGGACAGTTAGCAGTGTTTTATGCTGAATTACACAGAGACAGTATATTTTTAAGGACACGTTTGGCATGCAAAGTATCAGCTTTATATGCCTGCGCAAAGCATAACCTGTCAAATACAACTTCTTTTCCTCTCCCCATTTCTCTCCAGAGCCTGTGTGCAAATGTATGTGTGCACACGCATGCACGAAGGTGCGCACACACGCACCCCATGATGCCTCAGGCCAGGAAGGCAAGTCAGCATTCCACATAAACCAATACTGTCCCTTGAAAATCTCGGCCTTTGGTTAGCAACCTCCTAAGCGGTTAAGTTTGCAAACTTTGGCCCATCATTTCCACTGTCATGAATTCTCAATGACATCATCACTGTAAAATTAGGAACTCTCTTTTTTTTCCTGCAGATGTGAAAGTTTGACATTGCATTCCATGGGCCCGTGCCACATTTCATCAGCGTTTTTCCTTTGCTTTCTCCAAAGCCTGTGGCCGCATGTGGCGCGTAGATTGCCAGTGCTGTTTGGGATCTGATATCAAATGCTGCTACCTAATCCCAGGCGGCCTTCCACAGCCCACACCTGCAGCTCATTGAATCCTCCTGGAGTACAAAGGGCTGATTTACAGCATGAAGGATCCAGGCACTGGTTGCAGCTGGGGCTCCAGCAGGAAAAGGAAGTTGTTCATCATCTTGTGTGCATTTCATTAACAATAGTGTACCCGATATGTAGCTTATAGAATAATTTCAAATCACTGACAGAGAGCATTATGGCATTTGGCACTACTAGGAAAAATACTTCAGGATGGGCAAATTAAACCTGAGCGTGAGGTTTCTATGCGACCCTCTGGAACTGTGTGCACTGATTTACACTAGGTGGGTTAACCTTGCGATATTTTCTGATTCCTTGGGCATTTTCCCATTTCTCTCTTCTTTTCCTTTGCCTTTGAAGCACCTCTGGAGTAGAATTGGGATATCCTTTGCTTTCTATTCTTTTCATGTATTAGCAACCAAGAGCTTAGAGTAACCTGCACTGAGCACAGTTTTAGAAACCAAGCACATGAAGAAACGTCTGAGTAGCTGGTGAGATGGGAACCACAGACCGGAATGTGTCACAGAGTGTGTCCCTTTTTCATTTGAGTCTTGATGGCCGTAGACGTGAGTTAGTCTCCGTCAGGCACTGAGATTTCAGGGCTGACTTGCCAGGACTGTGGGGAATTAAAAAGTGGGAGAGTCTTACTCTTTATTCTATCCCTGTGCCTGGCTGTGCAACTATTTTACTATTGACTTCCCTTTACCCAAGAAATGCCCTCATAGTGGAAATGCCACGAGGGTGATGATGATGGATGAAGATGAAGGAGGAGACAAGGAAGTGAGTGGCAGACCCGAGGGAGACTGTGTTCTGGGCAGGGTTCCCAGGGCCTTCGGGCAGCCTCTGTGCTGGTCTCTTCCAGGGCCACGCTGTGAGCCGCCAGCTGGGACGTCCCACCTATTTACAGAGAAGGCTCCGATTGCTCGGCCTTCCAGATCCTTCCTGGTAGTATCTTCTAGGTGTCAGTTAAAGGATCTCTTAGGGAAATGGAATGCCTTAGATTACCTTGAAACAAAATGCTCCAGGAGCAATGTGGCTCTTTCCCAGTTTGGGCCCAAGCCCCACATAGGGAGGATGGGCAGCAATGGGCAGAATTAACAGGCAAAGAGTTCTGACCATTTTAACTTCAACTGTTTTCTAAAGAAGGACAAAACCAAGAAAAATTGCTGCTCTCAAGGGAGAAGGAGGAGGGGAGGAAAAGCAAATTTCTTTTCACTTTGTAATGGTAAACAAACTCAGCTTGGAGCAGTATCTGATGTGGCCGTGCGGGGCCCGCTCTCCCGTTTCCATTGATGTGTCAAATGTATCCCTTATGTGAATCATGGTTTGAAAATACTTCTACTCACTGGGTTCGGGAAATCAATAAGTTTTTATGATTCTTTGCTTGCTTCACATAATTTCTGATTTCAAAAGAAACTCTGGATAGTCCTTTAACATGTTTATATATTATGCATTTTGAAAACCAACAGTTCTTCCAAAGCTTTCCCAAGCATTGTTGTTGGACTGTTTTTTGATTCCCAAGTCTTTTTTTTTTTTTAATTTCTTTCTTTCTTTCTTTCTTTTTCTTTAACATAATGCTAATGATTACGAGGCTTACACATAAATTGAAGCCGGATTTATAAAATGCAATATAAAAATCCTTGGGAAGGAAGATAAACATAACAAGCTATGAAACTATGTTAGCCTCTTTCGACGTTGGAAAGACTACAAACGAGGACGTTAATGACCAGGATGTGTGACGTTTCCCAGGTTAGGGGCTTTGGCTCCTAAGCAAGCTGCCTTAAGACGAGCTGTCCTGCATTCCTTGATTTCTCTGAAATACAAATCTAATTGCAGATTGGAACATATCCATTCGCTTAGTCTGTAAAAATAATTTTCCCTGAATATTTACCCAAAGTGCATTATTGCTTATACAGTTGTGAAAAGCATTTAGCACTTTATAATCCTATATTTGCTCCTATGTGGGCCTGGGAGTGTACTCTCCTTACAAAATTCACAAATGCCTAGAAGGCTAACAATTTTTACAAAGTGTTCCTCATGGAAAACATCTGGACGTTTTCCAGAATGGCATTCCAGATGTTATAGTTTTAGCAGTCACAAAAGTGCACCGCACACTGTGTGTGTATATGCGCGCATATGTGCGTGTGTGTTTTCCCTGGTTCTACATAGTACGTTACTTATACATACCCAGCTCTCTTTGCTCTACCTCTGGAACATTTTATGTTTGAATTGTTTAATATTTCACTTCTGGATAACTCTGCTTTCAGGGCAATTTCACATCTGCAAGGAGGGGAGTATGATGTAGACTACTGTAACCAAATATGCACTGGGAGAAGGGATTTTTAATTGGTATTTTAAAATTGATTTTTTTTTTCACTATTGGGTCAGAAAGAAGAATAAACATTGGACGAGAGAGCCCTGGATACATCATCTGCAGGGGGAGAGGACAGCTGCCTTCCCTGGCCCAAATTATACTTCATAGAGAAGAGACAATCCCCCGCCCTCCCCAGCTGCAAGGTGCTGGGTAGAGAGTGAGGACAGGGGCAGGACAGGAGCAGACAGGTCACAGGATGTCCTTTCAAACTGCCAAATGCTGCTCAACTGGGAGAAATTCAGGAAAGCACAAGATCCAAGTCACTGCTCCTGGATCTTTCTCCTCCCCCTACCCTCCTTCCCTCCTGCCTTCTAGAGAGGGGCCCTTCCTATAGCAACAGCTGGAGGGAGATACAACAGCCCAGAGAAATTCAGAGAAGAGACTGGCCTCTGTTCCAGAACCAGCTCCTCATGGGTCCCACCTAATGTGAAGCCTCCTTCTCATGACCAGGGCAGAGCACAGGCGCAGAGGACGAGAAGGAGGAAGAGAAGGGCAGATCTGCACATGGGCTGGAATGGACAGGAGAAGGCCCTGAGGTTCAGGCAGCCATCGGGTTGTACAGCATTGAGCTGCTTTCATCCCAGAGGAGACGGATGAACAGGATCCATCTCCTTAACAAGCCAACCAGACACAATGAGAAGCTCCTCGGAGCTAAAATGAACATTACATTGAACCAACCTTGTTTTATATTACTGGTTCCTTTTTGGAGAGATGGCAGACCATACCGGCAAGGAAAACAGCCTAAGCAAAGGATGGGTGGGCAGTGAGGCTGATGGGCTGATGCCAGTGATGGTGACAAGTCCAGGAGCTGGGTCCAGGCAGCTGAAGCAGAAGAGAGACCAGGGAGGCTGGGAGCTGTGATGGGGAAGGCGGGCGGAGTGCAGATTGTGGAGTGCCAGCCAGAGGTCAGGCTTGCTCTTGTGGACATGGGAAAGGGAGCAACATGGGGGACAGAAGAAAAGTCTTATCAAACGGGGTTGGTGGGAGGTGGGAGAAAGTCCTCTCTGAGCCTCATTCAGCTCAGCCAACATTCCCCAGCACTTGCTCTGAGCAGGATGGAGGGTCCCTGGTGCATGGTGCCTGGTGTGTTCCCTGGGAACTCAAAAGCTTCCCTGGGAGCCTCCTCAACTCTTTCAAGATGCTGGGGTGTGGGGACAGGGACACAGCAGAAACACAACCACCACCTGGAGCCTGTGATTACCTACACAGGGCAGGGGACTCTCAGGAGGCTGATAGGAAAATGGCAAACGACTATCCTTAATTTTGGTTCTCCTATCTCCACTGCTGTGCTAGGTGTTTGCTCCAGGCATTCTTCCCAGGGAGTTTCCAAAGGACCCTGGTTTGGCCTTGGGAAAGTCAGAATCAGGGCGCCTTCAAATGAAGAGGTCCTGGTCCCCAGAATGCCGTAAGGAAGTGCCCAAGCCCTGACTGGCAGTCAGCCAGCACTAGGACTGATCCCCCTTCAGGCCCAGGCCTTGGTGCCCACAGTCACTTGAGCTCACTGCTGCTCAGAAAGAAGCTGCACCTTTGGCCTGTCCTGGTGACTTGTGTCCTGTGAAGCCCTTCAGTCTTAGGCAAACCAGGACAGTTGGTCACCAAGTTTGAAGCACTTCCCCTTTGTCTCTATCTACCTTAGTGAAGGGGGCGGGATTTCCCATCCCCCGGCAGGCCTGCTACTGCCCAGAGCCTGTCTGGAGGTGGCCTCTGGGTGGGCCCTGACACCTTGAAGTCCCACATACTGCTGGGAGATCCCAGTGGAGGCCTCTTGCTTCTGGGGGTGCATGCTCCTTTGGGAAGTACCAAGAAGTACCCTCCAAATGTGATCCTTCCTTGGCCTCTGCAGCTGTGTTCCCCAGAATGCAGAGGGGATGGTTACTGGCAATTTGATCCAGGAAGCCAGGAGGGCAGTGTGACACATTGGGAAGCACACAGCACCAAGACTGAGACAGCATCCATTATGTAACCTCTTCATGACTCAGTTTCCCCATCAGTGAAATGTGGATAGTAATTCTTGCCTCTCTGGGTTATTGTTTGTAGAAGCTTAGTGCTCTGTTTGGCATGCATTACTTATTTCAAAAAAGTTTATTTCTTCTCTGCCTCAGGGGACACGCAAAGTCATCATTCAAAGTGAAATAAACGTCCATCATCCAGCATAAAGGAAGAAGTAGCTTATGACACTGACCTTCACAGTGACCTGTGACAATGTGGCTTGTCACATTACTGCTCCCCTTTCTCCCTGGGGTTCTACTCTGCTCTCAGGACTCAACACCTATGTCTCCTCCCAGGGCCCTGTCCTCCCCCCATGTCAGTGTCATCCAGGTGCTGTCCCTGACCTTGGCCTCCATCTCCAGGGCCATTATCATTCTTGGCCATGGAACAACAGGGCTATGATGGCCCCCAGGCCAGTCTCCACTCTACTTCTGCCCTTCACTACTCTCTTAAATGCCACACAATTCTGCTTAATGACACCACAAACAGTAGAATCTCTCTCTCTCTCATCACTCACACATCCAGTCAACAGCACAGTTTAATTTACTTTATGCATATTTTTCAAAAGCAGACCAGTTCTCATAGCCTCCATCCTGGTCTATTTAAATAAGATTCCCTAATAGATTCTTGTCTCTATGTCCATACCCCTCCAATCTGCTCCACACCCTTCAGTGAGGTCAGAGTTCTCTTTTAAAAACCCACATTGGACCACACCACTTCGTAAGTCAAAAACCTTCACTATGAAGTTTCACTGACTCAAAAACCTATATTTTCCTGCCTCCAAGTAAAGCCCAAATTGCTTACCTTGGCAACTAAGGTCCTTGTCATTTGGGTTGTAATCTCTCCACTTCATGCCCCATCATTTCTCCCTCTTTCCTGTCCTTCCCTCTGCGCTTTATGGTGACATCTTGTACCCTAATCCTTTGCTCCTGTGGTACTTTCAGCTCTAAATGGCTCTTCTTGTCCTGTCCTTTAACGCTCAGCCTGACTTGACCTCTTTTGCTCAGATGAAATGAAAGCTATAGCATGTTGCACATTCATCTGTTGTAGCACTTAGCACCTTGGGTTATTGGCTTTTGCTACCCCTGCACATTCATTCTGAGATACCATGCTTGGGATATCTTAAGGCAAGGGATATGCAGTTGAACAGATGACCAGCATCCCAGTGACAGATGGCTGAACACTCATGAACAGGCCACCATGGCCAGGATGCTGTGAATTGGGTCACTCCAAGGGCTCACAGGAGATGATCACAGAGATGCTGGAGTGGACACCCCAGATCTTCAGAGCAGGGTTGGGGGACAGACTGGGTGCTAACTCGAAAGATGCTCTAGGTAGTAAGAAGTTCTCCCCACCCTCTTGGATGAGCTCTAGAGTGAACTTCCCAGGAACAGAATCCTGTCTTCTCAAAGACTCAAATGCTCTTTTTATGACAGGTGTTTAGTTGGCAATAAAGATAAACTGTGAAGGTTGAACAGTATATAAACATGTGAATAATACTTTGAAGCAAGATTTAAGGAACTGTGCCTATATGTCTTTGTGTCTATTTCATTTAGTCAGTTTCAGGAACTGTAATGACAAAACTCAATTCTAGTCTTGCATATTTTTTTCTGAATAAAAAGGCTGGCATGATAATGTGACAGCCAAACAAATCTGTGAGGTGACAGATGAAGACGTGGCAGATACATGAAGAGCCTTAAAGACTTGAACCAGTGATTTCACAGTATCCCTTCAGGTTGTAGGTGATGGGAGAGTATGGTGGAACTTTAAGAGACTTCTTTTCCTTGAACTTTACTCACCTGCTCATGCCAGGAGCCCTGGACTGTGCACTAAACAGCCAGAGTAGGTACATGGAGTTTAGAGGCGTCACTATTGACCAACACAAAACTCTACTCCTCCAACATGGCAACACTGAAGGGCCCTTCACCAAGATGGAAATTCTGGAACTGGCCAGGGTTGACCTTCTGCTACACTCAGAGTGTAGCCCAGGCCATCTAACATCAAACTACAGTTTGTTTCGATCTGAGAACATAAATATATTGGGTGGTAGTTCAAGATAATTGATAAAGTCAAAGTATTCAATAGTAAATTATTCACCTTCAAATTTAAGAATGGATAAGTAATTCCAAATTATACTGCTTGCAGAAAGATGGGCCACAATCATCAACAATGGAATTTATTTATGGGACATAACTTTAGAGATACTCTAGTAGGTCACTTTTATTTATATATCAACTTCCCAAACCTGATTGCGTGTGTGTGTGTGTGTATCAACTTTGAAAACTGATATACAATGAATAACTTTTTTAAACGGAGATATTAATTCCTAAAATTGAGTAAGTAGCCTTGGAATATTTTTCTTTTATTATTTCTTTTCTTTTCCAAAACTTGATGTTCCACATGGCTTGTGTTTGAACCAACTCTCTATTATTTTACACCCTCCCGAGCAGTTTGTCAATTGCCGTAGCTTCAACATTCAGGTGTATATCTAGCACACTCTAAGAGTAGGGCATGGATTTCAGGGTTTATTGTGTGGCTTATGAAATTTGTATATACCTATAGACTTACCTCCCAGTGAGGGAAATTCAATGCACATCTAGAGGTCAGTTGGGACATTTGTGCTTCTTGAGATCTAGACTTGATAAGATCCTCCACTCCCATTTTAAGATTCTAACTTGTGGAAGTTCAAATACCTCTCTCACTTTTCTGTGAACTTCCTTGCACTTTTTAAAAAAATAAATTCATGGCCTATCCTATTCTCTGCTTTCTAGCCTTCTGCCTCTGTGTCTGAAGACAGTTCTGTATTTTTGATGAGTGAGTAGCATGATTCCTATGCTGGTGTGTGTAGCTCACACCTCTGCAAACATTGATATAAAGCAACTCCGTTTGCTGTGTGTCTTGCTTTCAAATGTGCATTTCCAAAGGTGTTCAGCAGAGCCAAAGAGACTTCAGTTCAACATAACCTTCCTTCTATATAGCTCAGCTGGGGATGATAAACCCCTTTTATTCTATTATATTCTTAAGACAAAACAGTATACAAACAGTACCAAAGGAGTGTTATAGTCCAGTCAATATCATAAGAGTTCAGAGGATGGAGAAACCATTGCATGCACAAAAATGCATGGAAAGAATCTGAGATGCCTTCCTGAAAGGTGGTGAGACTGAACTTGGAGGAACATATGGAATCCACCTCGAAGGAGGAAAAGGACTGCTCAGCTGTTGGGCAAACAATACGAGCAAGATCTTGGGAGGTGGGTATGGGGCAGCAAGAGCAGGATGTATTTGAAGACCCCCAGGAGGCGAGCACAGCCTGGGGAGAGCCCTCGGTACTAGGAGGAGAAACAGTCACTTTGACATCACCACTGGCAAATTCACAAAACATATTCTCTGTTTGAATTAGTGCCCCTGCCTTTATAGACACATGACAACAGTTTATAAAATGACTCCTTGGGGAGGGTGCTTTCCTACTTAGCTGATCCGCTGTGCCTGATGTTCTGCTAGGAAATCGGTAATACCTATTGATGGACATGCTCTGTCCTATCCCCCGAGGCCTTATTTTAAGGCTTCTGAAAAGACTGCCTCTCTTCTTTTCCCCTCACCTCTGCCTTCCCAGTCCCAGGCTTTCTGAGTCTGTGATTCCCTGTTTCTCCTTCCTCTAGTTTTGTGCCTCGTGAGCCTTGATTAGAGGCAAACTCACAGAGCAGGCCCCTCGGGCAGCTGTCTTTCCCTCCACTCTTCCCTGGGCGGAGGCATCTGGTTCTCATTCTCTTCCTGACGCGTTGGTCTCTGCTCTCCTCTTGCTCTGTTTACGTATGTATTATACTGCCTGTGGAAACTCAGCGCTCCTAACCAGTTCTGTCTCCCCACTCCTGTAATAAAAGTAGCATCTGAAGGAAATGTGAAGAGAGTTAGATAGGTTGAGAAAAGCTTGGAATCAACCTTAAGAAATCAAGCCTTAACCGGAGCAAAATTTCTGTTTGTCAGACCCTTTCGAAGGAACCATTTCTGACCTTGAATCGTGGACAATCTTTGTGGAGACTGTTGGCCCCTGAAATGGGGTTCACGTTTATGTATGGACATGTGCATTCTTCTGAGGGGAGGATCCAAAGCTTTTATGATCATCTCAAAGAGATCTGTGACCCAAAAGAGGTTAAAATGCACTATCACAGAGCTTTCTGTGTGGTTTTCTGCAGCAATCCCGTCATCACTATGAGGAAGCTGAAGCTTAGGTTGTGTATTTGCCCAGGTCACTAAGCAGTGGGGACAGAAATGGAGCCAGGACAGGCTTAGTGCATGCTGTGAACCGCCAGGTCACCTTGCCCCTCCGGCATGGGAGAGACGTCTTCACACTTCCTAGAAACACTTGTCCCATGTTGACGGCTCAGCTGTGCAAACGAGGTTAGTTGAAGCACATGTGCTTTCTGTGTGTACCTGAAGTATCGAGGGTCACTCGGAGCAGATCATTCACATCTCTCCTGAAATAGAGAGGTCCTGGGGAGTTTGTGGAAATCCTGATGCCTGGGTCACACCCCAGCCCAACTCAATTGGAAATCTGGGGGCGGGACTTAGGCACCAGTGTGTTTTTAAAGTTTCCCAGGTGATTCTAATGTGCAGTCTGTTTTGAAAATCATTAGCAACTGGAATGCTGCAATGAGACTGAGTGTGATTTAGAAAACTTGGGTTCTGAGGCCAGCTGCGGTGGCTCATGCCTGTAATCCTAGCACTCTGGGAGGCCGAGGCGGGTGGATTGTTTGAGCTCAGGAGTTCGAGATCAGCTTGAGCAAGAGTGAGACCCCATCTCTACTAAAAGTAGAAAGAATTTAATTGGCCAACTAAAAATACATAGAAAAAATTAGCTGGGCATGGTGGTGCATGCCTGTAGTCCCAGCTACTTGGGAGGCTGAGGCAGGAGGATTGCTTGAATCCAGGAGTTTGAGGTTGCTGTGTGCTAGGCTGACTCCACGGCACTCTAGCCCGGGCAACAGAGTGAGACTCTGTCTCAAAAAAATAAAAAAATAAAAAACCTGGGTTCTGGCCCCAGCTCAGCCACAGACAAGCTCAGTGCATCAGCCGTTTGTGGTTTCCCATCCACAGGGCCCTGCTCAGCCTGGATGCCCCATCAGGATTGGTCTTTCCTTCTCTCTCCTCATCAAAGCCTTGTTCATTTTTCAAAACTCAGCTCCTGGGACACCACCAGCTGGAAATGTCCTCCCACTCCGCTGTTCCCTCAAAACACTGCTGGCTCCTCCCCCCACAGTGAGCACCGTGGTTTGTTTTGTATGACTCTCAACCTCCCCTCCTTGTGGCCACCTTCGAACTCCTCCCTGTCCCTCTCCTCCCTTCCTACCCCTGGGCCTGGCATACAGTAGTCACTCAGCAGATGTTTCTGGATGGATGTGAACATGTGACTTTGAAGATGTCACATATTTCTAGACCTCCTCCACCCACTTTTCAGATGGGTATCCTCACTGAAGTCATGACACTCTTTTAGCCTCCAAAATTAATTTCTAGCACACTCGCAGGACCAGGATGTTTTTTCCTGGGATTCTTTTGGTTCTCCCACAGTGAAGGAGAAATGGAAAGGAAAACAACTATATTTACTTAATTCTAATTTGTAAGCAGTATTATTTACAAACTACTGGCCAAAGAGAACTGGAGCGACCCTAATTTGTTTTTGAGGGCTCAATTATTCTTTGACTCTCAAGCTGCCATTCAAAGGGTCCCCTTCCCAGCGTGGGTGTGTCTTGGTTTTAGCTGTTTCTCGGAGCCACTGTTCAAGGGCATCTGTCTGCCACTCAGCCTCCAGCCAGGGCCACCAGTGCCTGCTGCTCGCCTCAGTGGGCACCTCTGCTTCCCCTTGGGCATCGCTAATATTGTCACGCTCCTTCTGGGATTTTTTTCAGTGGCCAATCCCATTCCTGCTTTTTAAAGCCCCAGTTTGTCTTCAATGTTCCCAAGGGACTGTACTGAGATTCTCCAAATGCACTTATTTCTAATTCATTGAATCAAACAGCATTTGGAGACAACTTGGAGGTGGGTAGGGAGAAAGTGATATTCTCATAGAAGGGAAGAGAAATGCACAGGATCTTGGACCTAGAGGGCTGCGAGTCCTAGAGACGTGGCTGTTCACTGAAATGGCTCTTCTTCTTCCTCTGGGAACTTAGCTTTACAATACGGTGACAGTCACAATGGAAAGAGTAATGGTCACAAAGGGCCCAAAGGAGCAGGGTTTGGCCATTATCCTCACCAGCCTCCAGAACTTAACCTTGGAAAGGGCTATTATACGGGGTCACCAATGATATGCCAGCCTAGTGCTGGGACCCTAAACCTGGTGGAGCCTAGGAAAGATGGGTGGAACCTGGCTCCTCCTAATTCTAAGTGGCCAAAGTGCCGTGAGAATGAAGCTGCTGTTCCACACAGTTAGGTTGGCTGAGGGGGCCATGTCATTAGCTCCATTTAGCACATGTGGTGCTGCATGGATGTAAACCTGGTACTTGCTCTTCTAAATCTGTCACACACAAATCAATCTGAATCAGCCATGTTCTCTTTAGCGTGAAATAGTATGTGGATTTGGAAAATCTCCAGTAACTATAAGTAGTCTTCTTCATGTAAGCCTTAGTCTCACTTAAAAACACCAATAGGAATAATGATAATAATAACATTAATAACCTTTATTGAAAATCTACTATGTGCCATGCTAAGTCCTTTGCATACATTTTCTTGTTTAAGCTTTACAGTAAACCCTGTGAGATAGTTGCTTCCCTTATTTTGCAGATGAGGAAATTAAGGCTCAAAATAACTTGCCTGAGATCTGTACAATGATAGCACGTGTTCTTAATCATTACTCTATAAAGACTTGGTAAGCTGTCTCTATTGCTGGGAGGCACCTACCTTCCTGGGGACTATACTTAGGTTCAGCTTTCACCCTTTCTCTGTCTGCAGCAGGCAGTCATCATAGAAGCTGCTTTATTTTATTTTAAAAATTTTTTTCATGAGTTTTATAGGGTACTGTAAATGGAGTCTTTCGGACAAGTGTTTGAGTCCCCCATTTCCTTTGCATTGACCGATGCAATATACACATTTAGAGAAACCTGTATCAGTACTGGAGACCAGGAATGGATACCGGCTATAAGCTGTAATGCCAAAGAATTTCTGAAATCTATATGATGTGATTTGGACTGAATAAAACCTCTGTGGAACATCCTAAGAGAAAACAGAGCATACATGGGATTATATTGCAGTGACATAGGCAAGATCTTGACTTGGAGAGGTGAGCATTGAGGTGAATTCAGGATGTGGGGGCATTCGGTGAACATAATTCCAATTTCACATTCTGTGAAAATGTGGTATTTGTTTTCAAATTGGCTCAACAAATTGCATTGGTGAGCTCTGGAATTTACTCCTGAAACATGGAGTACCAGGAAAAGATCTGCATGTTAAGAAGAATTCATCTTGACATCAAAGAGTTATACCCAGCAGTGACAGAGATACTACATGGTACGATGGGGTGGTTTTACTGGTGTTTTATCTAGAACAACATTTACGGCTAAGAATTTACCTTTGAGTACTATGTTGGCTTTATCCTTTGCATTTCAACATTTATTCCCCATTTATTTTTGTTTCCTTTGCAAATGTCGATTCGATTTCCTTATTGGCCCTAAGGTTATTTCAGAGACATTTTCTTTTTAATTTTCTCTAGCATTCCTTATTAACTCTAACAACTTGGAAATGCTATTGTAATTTCTACTTTTATTGAGTTGTGGTCAGAAAATGTGTCTGTAGAATTTATGCATTTTGAATTTATTAAAGTTTTATTTATTGCCTAATAGTAAATCAAAATTTGAAATACTCCATAGGCATATATTCTCAGATGAATAAGTTTAATCAATCTCTTTCTCTCTCAACTATCTCTTATTAATTATACCTTATATGATTCAAATCTTTTGTAACAGTGTTTTTCATTATCATAGATTGTGAGTACCTTATTAAATATTCTCACTTCAGTTTCATTTATGTCATTTTTTGCAATTAAATTAGTTTTTAAAAATACTACTTAAATATTAAATTATCCAGTACATAACTATTATCACTCACACTATTATTAATAATCAATGTTAAAAGTATTGCTTTACCCATTTAATGTTTTTGTCCTTGTCTGATATTCTTTCTACTCCTCTGATTTTATTTGCATTTACCTCATACATATAAGTAAACCCTTTGGCTTTTAACTTTTCTGATATTTATTTTAAGTTTCACTTACAGGTGATATATCATTGCTATGTTTTTAAACTTCATATGAGAAGGTTTTCTGTTTCTTTTTACTAAGAGAGCTTAACCCATTTATGTTGACTGATGTAACACTTGATCTTATTCCATTAATTTGTCTAATCCTTTCTCTTATTAGATTTTAAACTTATATTTTTCACTGTTCTGATTTTGTTGCATGGGCATATTTATTTGTTATTTTCTTTTGCAGGTATGTGAAAAATAGGTATTATTGTGATTAGTTCTGTAAGAGATTACCTTAAAGGTTTTCAATGGCAATCTTAAAATATATTAAATTATTGATGTTAACACATTTTCCACGTTTATTTGTGGAGGTGAGGTGTTGGTGCTTTTGCTATACCCCTGCACCCTAAAGGAAACAAGTTTTAAAGCTTGTTAAAATATCCTTTTCAAGAAAGTATAGTTTTGATAGTGGGTTATTTTTAACTGGCAAATATGAACTAGTTCTAATGCTACATAAATCTTTTCAGAATATGGAAAAATAAGGATACATACCAAATTCAATTCATGAATTTAGCATAACTGATAATGTTCATTTCTACTTTACAGAGATTTTATGAGAATTAAGCAAGATAATATATATATATATATATAATGTTCTCAGCACAGTATCAGGCACATATTCAGTATTTATTACTTATTGTAAAGAGAGGCTCAAAAATCACAGCATCAAAATAAATAAATAAATAAATGGGACCTAATCAAATTAAAAAGCTTCTG